>PVJH01000918.1:201428-248935 GCA_004026705.1 Nesogale talazaci
GGGGGGGGGGGGGGGCGTTTCTGCAGACTTCTAAGGTGTGCTGGCTATGTGACTTCTGAAAGACATTTCAGAATAAGCAATAAACAGAAAAGAAAAAACAAGAACAACACAGAATCTAGCCTGTAGCTTTGGCAAAAGCCTCTCCTTATGACAAGCACCTAGTTCTTTTAATCTATGTATTAATTGCCACAGATATTCTTAATGCCCAATACTCTCAGAATGGTCAATCGTTAAAAAAAAATTCTATTTTTCAAATTATTTTTGTCACTACCAAGTAATCATGGCCTGCCTTATAGTCCCATTAGTTCAGCCACACTACCCCCTAATGTCTCTTCTTTGTCCTAAATTACAGAAGTGTTGGGGGTTTGTCCTTTCTAGGTAACAAGCACAAGAATACCACATGCTGTTTGGGAAGGTAAATGTTAATATACAATTCAGTGATATTTGCAGCTCTGAATATATTCAACTCAATGGCAATGGATTATATTCTTGTTTTGCTGTGTGATAATACAACACTATTTTACTAATTCTAAAAAGCAAAAGATGTTTCAGACTAGAATTTTATTAAGGACTCAAACCCAAACCAAACTCACTGCCATTCAGTCTATTGATCTTGTTGGATAGTCTACAGGAATAGAAAGCTTCCTCTTTTGCCTGAGGAAGAACTGGTGGTTTTGAATAGCTGATCCTGTGGTTAGCAGCCAATCCCCTAAACAACTAGCCATTATACTACTAGGGCTTCTTATATGAACATTCTGACTGAAAAAGCAAAGGAGCTCACTGACCTGTATCTCAGTGGGGTAGACTTCCTTTCCTGAGGTTAAGTCTAACATTTACCCGCCAGGGCGACCACGCCCCTCATTAACTACCACAAAGCATAATGATTATTCTAGGAATTCAGGTTGATAAAATAGTAATAGATATTTCTTCTGCCTGCTCACATTCTTTCAACTAGCATTTGTGAAACAGGAACTGAACAATATGAATTCTTTATTTTTTTTTAACTCTGACATTGCCATTATTCTTTTTGGTAGTTAATAAGTACCATGGTGGCCTTGACATGCAAGTAACCCACAGGGTCAATTCTACCTGGTCCTTCTCACACTTCATTTTGTCTAGGCCTTTTTGTGGATTTGAGAAACATGTTTGGGATTTATTCGATTATTGTGAAAATGTAAATAGCACCACATTTGCCAATCCAGCATCTTTCTCATAAACAACTCAGTGAGCTCAATTGCAGCACATATGTCATGCACCCCTTCATCACAAGCATCCTTTGCCAACTTTTCAAACCCCATGACCCAGAACTATCTGATGGTGAAACTGTTAATGTAGGCTTTTGAATCGTTCAGTTGTTAAATGTGTAGCTACTACTGTGTGGTCCCTGGACTATATTCTCTTTAATTTATGCATTGCTTTTTGTTTTCCTTTTAAGTTATTTTAGACACTGAAAGTAGAGCTGATACGTTTCCTGTCTTTGTAAAGTTTTTAGGATAGTGAGTGAAGAAAATAAAAGGAAGATCAAGGAGGGAAACAAGATTATTTCACAGAGTGAAAAAAGGTCATACAGGAAATGGCAAAAAGATGACATGAGAGAAGCCAGATGAAGAAGAGCCAGACAGTAACCCCTGGCTCGGTTTCACCCAGTGGGGTGGTTCATCATGTCACCCTAGCTCTGCTGCCTACCTTGAGGGGGTCGGCTGTTGACCACCCCCCCACCACCACCACTGCCTGGGCACAAGTCTGGGGGCAGCTTTCCCTCAGTTCCATCCATCAAAGCCCTTTCCCCAAGGTTCTTCTATCTCCCATTGACCAAGGTGGACACAACTGTCTCTGCCTGCCCATTGTGGGATGCCATAGTTCTTGGTCCTACACTGTGGCTGAAAGATAATACCAGAATGGAACTGTGACGATTGAGAGGTGACAAAGAACCTTATTCAGTAAGAGAAGGTATATGTGGATTGGTGGTGATGCATCACACTAGTTAAATGGCGCTACCACTGCCCAGATGGTCCCTCCCTCTACACTATTGGCTCCTCCTGCTGTCATTACTGCCACACTCTGGGACACTGTCTGGAGGCAGGGTCTGAACCCCCTCCTCCCACACCACCTTTAGGATGTTACTGAAAAACAAAAACTTGTCTCTGGAAAGAAGTTCCCAGGAGGTATTTTTCTGAGTATATGTCATTTGAGTGCATCCCTAGATGACGGGTCATATGTTTTCAAAACTGGGCAATCATCTTAGCAGATGAAAAGTCACAGTACCATAAAGGGCCATTTCCCAATACTGCTGGTAGCAGCAAAGGACTTCATCATATTTGTTTAGGACATATCTAAAACAATTGACAGATACCATATTTTCTAATCTGTATAGTATTACAAAAAAGCCTGCAACAAACAATTCTAAATGTTTATGGTATCTTGTGTCTCTCACTTAAGACATACACTCGATAGCTCACTAAAATATATAGCATAAAATCTATATCAGAGCAGAATCAAGAGTTTGTTTGTGAGTATATTCCTTCCTCTCTATGCAATTTTAGTTTTTCTTATTTCCATACTTGGTGCTTTTAGTCTACCTCTATTCTTCTACAAATGTTATTTCTTGCTTCAATTATTTACTTGTTTTTTGGTTTTATTTTTTTAATGATTCCATCTGAAATACTCCTCAAATATTTTCTCCACTATGTCATATTCCCTATTAAGTATCTAATTTCAGTCCCATTTCCTTCGTAATATACCTAGTATCTGAAACTTATGGATACCCATCCTTCAGCAGCACTCCTTCAACAGTAATAAGAACCATCACAAAATTGACATATGCTCCTAAACTATTGTCTTATAGTTCATCATTTATGATATTCATTTGTCTCTCAAACTTTATTCCACAGTCCTTGTGGTCAAAGGCCATAATGTATTTGCTTTATATTCTCTATTTTCTTTATTTTTTCTATACTTTTTAGACACATAGAAAATATAACAAGGGTTTGGGGAAGAGGGTTATTGAGAAGGGGGCAAGAGGGAGATGAAGACAAGAAGTCATGGAAAAAAATATGTTTTGGAAAGTATGTCTGAGTATGCAAGACATTGTACCATTAGGTTTGACATGATTTAACTATGGAAAGATAAGAAAAATGAACTGTCTTTCAAACTGCAAAAAATTAATTAAACACAAGTAAATAAATAAAATAAAGGCATTGGTCCAGGGATGAATTTTGAGCTCACACCAAATTCTAGCTCTAACTTAAGAATAATCAGTTCTTATATCATGGCCCTCATAAAATGATCACTGAATATAAGGCTGCTAAAGGAAAGTGTGGTGAAGAAAGAAGATGATACCTTGTGACCAATCAGAATAATGACGGGGGGGGGGGGGGGGGGTTCTAAAAAACTTGAATTCAAATAAGCAGGAGTTAACTTGTCCACAAGGCAGAAGCACACACCACCTAGTGTTATCCAAAAAGACGACAAAACTCAAATCTAGTGAGGAGAAAAGCATCAGAGCTAACCTTATGAACACCCAGTTTGTACAGAACTGTTGGACACAGTGAGGGCCAAACCCATCTGCAGAATTAGACTGAGCCACTGGCAGGTCTTCTGTAACTACAGGCAAGAGCAACAAACACCGTACTCTCTGGTGGAGACCATTCTGATTCTGGTTATGCTGGATGGAACTCAACATTTGGCCAGTTGACCACCCTCTAGATGCAATCTAAATTTGTTCTGGGTACAAGTGTCTCTTACTGGTTCCATTAAAGAACCTGACTTTTTTAATGTTGTTGGGTTTTTCCCCTTCTTATCCAGTAGTAGTACCGTATTTTTTGGACCATAAAACACACTCCACCCTCCACCAAACTGGGGGGGAAACGAGGATGTGTCATGGTCCAAAGGTATGGTATAAGAAAACATTTTAGTAGAGTACAAATGGTACTATTTGGCTCAGGATTTTTGTTTTGTTTTGTTTTCCTGCTCTAAAAACTGGGTGTATCTTTTGGTCAGGTGCTCCTTATGGCCCGAAAAATAGAGTATTTTTGTCTGTATCCAATTATGTTTCTACCCATATCACCTTAGCACAATTTTCTTTTCTATTACTGGGTCTCCCAGAAATGAGGAGCAGGAGAAGTGAATACATAAAGATAACTATGGATACAAGGGATATAAGAGGGAGCACAGGTTTGCGGGGTGCAGTAAGGATAGCAAAGGTAAGGGAGGGGCTGAGCCCCGGTGGCGTAGTGGTTATGCGCGGGACTGCGGCCCACTGGGGCAGAGGTTCAATTCCAACAGTGGGGCTGGGCCTCCTACTCCCACCAACGAGAGCAGTTATGCCCCCCCCCCCAAAAAAAAAAGAAAAAAAAGGTAAGGGGGCTTGGGGAATAATTAAGGAAGACAGGAGGGGAAGGGAGCACCAGAAAGGATTGTGACTGCATAAATCATCTTGGTTGTAATTTAATCATGGGGGAGGAGGGGCTCTCTAAAATTGATGTCGGGGTGATTGCACAATTCTCTGTGATATAATTAAATGATTGAACTATTAAACTATATGATATGTAAATTACTTGCCCATGAAATGTTTGGAAAAAAGTCATAAGATAGAACTCCCCATATTAAAGGGTAAAAATTTTTAAGTACGTTGATCTACCACTGCACTAACGTTACCAAACCAAAATCAAACTCACTGACTTGGGGTCCGTGTTGACTCCAAGCAACAGTATAGAGGGGACGTAATTAATCGCTCCTCAGAGTCTCTGAGAGTGTAGCTCCATGGTAGCAAAAGCCTCCACTGCCTCCTGCAGAGAAACTGGTGGCTTTGAAATCCTGACCCCATTAGCAACCCAGCTGGTTACTACTGCCTCACCAGGGCTTGCAGTAAAGCTTAGCGTTTAAAACAGAATAAAATTAGTTAATGAAGATTGACAGAATTCTGGTGGAACTGTTTTGGGGATTGTGAAGAGTAACTGTAGTTTACAAAAATATTAGGATATTTTAAGATATTGAACATTTAGTTGCTTGTATTGTTTTTTACTTGAGAAATGCATAAAATGTAAAAAATAATTGTGTGAAAATGTTGCAGTGTGGTCTTATTTACCAAAACCAGTATGATAGTATTTGTCGTCTAATTGCCATTCTTGTTTTTGTAGTAAATCTCACATCATATTTAGAAATCTGTAAGCCTTATTAACATAAATATTTCAATTAGCAAATATTAATGTTTTGACATAAAAATCATAATCTGAATACTTGTTCATTGATCTTTGTTTTTAAAATGTATTTTAAATGTTCTGATTGATTTCATTTCATTCTATTAATTTTTTGGCATTCATTCATTTCCTTTTTTTTTTAAGGCCCTGTGGAATCGTACATGCACTGAAGGTTTATTTAAGCCAGTAACTCTTTCAACCTAGGCTAAATCATTATTTGAGAAATGAGAACTGCATATATGGAATTTAAATTATTTAATAAAGTATTTTATCAATCCATGTTGCCTTTCTCCTAAAATATGTAATACAAAAAAAATGTTTTCATCTCAACTATAGCACAATTTCTGATTTGTACACTATTGAATAAAATAAAGATAAATTAAGATCTGCTTCCATATCTCTACCTTATTTTTATTGTATCTGTAAAACAGAAAAATATTTTTATTAAAATCATACCTATGTGTAATATTCCACTGGGCAGCATATTTTTTGTTCAACTTTCTCATTTATATCATTTGTCTCCCTGTAATTTTATTTTAATGTTACCACATATTATCTACTCATCAGTTTGTGTTGAAAACAATCCTTCTACTTTTTTCAGTCTAACTGAAGCAATTTGAAGAACTAAATTATATGTAACTATTTTTTTCCATTGATACCCAGAGATGCAAACAGTATGTTTACAGATGGAATAAATAATGAACAGTTGTGTTGTAACTACAGGAAGTAAAATAATTATTAGTATCCCTAAACTAGTGAAGAAAGTTTATTGCATATTGACCTCAAGGAGCAATGCTTTTTGACTGTCTCATAAAATGCATCCCATCCCTGGACTTGGCATTGCTCTCCATTTCTTTGTGTCTCTTTTTATTTCTTTTCTATAACAATTCATTTTAATTAACAACTAGCCTGGGATCAGTCTTGAATGTTGTTTTTTATTTTTTGAATGTTTTTTTTTGAAGGATTTTAAATATGTAATGGTACAAGAATATGCTTCAATATGATGAGCAATAGAAGAGCATTACAGCAAAAGGAATGAAAGGAGGATTTGCGGAGTTTTCTATATTGTGCTAAAAGTTGATGGAATATATCATGGGAATGGTTCTAGAATTCAGAAATGTGTTTAATATTTCTTAACTTATTCATAACTATGTGAGATTTAATATTAATAATTAAATATTGACTTTATGGTACTAAAAATAAAACTACAAAATATTTTTATTTCCATAATGCATTTTGTGTTTTTATTGGTTTTGTCCCCAAAAGCATTCCTTTTATGAGTTACAGTACAAATATTTCTTTTATTTTTCAGTTTTGTAGTATTTGTTATTTTTATTCTATTTGTATTTTTTTAATGTCTTTATTTAAAGGCTAAATTTATACATGTATATAATATAAAATCAGTAAGCATGACCCTAGTAAAAATTTCTTCACCACATGACTAGTCAATATTAAATGAACTTGACTCTCCATTCCAAGGTGCACAGGAATAGAATTAATAGAACAAAACATTACCAAAAAAACACAAAACATGCACCATCCTCTTGCTATCTTCAAGAGAGAAACTTTTGATCCAAAGACATAAAAATTATAAACATAGCAAATCAATCCAAAGCTACCAAATGGGCAGAAATAGCAAAGAGCAAATTGATATCGGATGCTTTCCAGCCATTTATGACTCAGAGTAAGTAAAGTGTGGGAGGCTCAGTCTTATACCATCCTACTTCCAAAGGAGCATTTCTGACTGGATCTCATCTAAGATAGATTGGTTTATTCTTCCCACAGGCCATGGTCCTTTCCACAATCTTTTCCATTTAAAAATAGTTTTATTGACATATATTTGAAAAGCTATACAATTCCATAGTCTAATCATATTAAGAGTTCAATCAATTGTGGACCATTTTCTTCACTCGTATGCTCATTGTTATTATCTCACATCTCTCACCAAGAACCATTAATCCACTTACTCTATTGATTTATCCTGGATTTCATATATAATAAAAATACTTTAAAACAAAGCAACAAAAAAGGTAAGAACAACAAAATGTAAACTAGAAAAAAGCCTCAATTGAAAAGAAAAAAGAAAGTATTTAAAAAAAAAACATAACAAATTAAAAGTGGATCAAAAGGGAGATCAAATGATAAAGTATTCAATTGTAACCTAGCTACATCTTCAATAATCCACCTTCCAATGAATTCTGCCTGCTAGCAAAGCTGTTTGCATGCCCGGTCTCGGGTCCCAAGGTATTTACTGGAGGCTTAGCTTAATTCAAGTGTTTCTCTCCTTCATTTTGTTAAAATACTGAATTTTCACATCTGTCAAAAGGGAGGTCAAATGAAAAGATATTACATTTTAATCTAAAATTTGCTGGCATAGTGGTTATGCAGTCTGAAATCACCAGCTAATCTAAAGGAGAAAGACAAGGACTTTTCTTTTTTTTTTTTAAATCATTTTATTGGGAGCTCGAACATAGTTTTTCACAAAACATAAATAAACATACTGTGCCAAGCACCTTCACATGTCCACAACTATTATCATTCTCCAATTATATAGCTTTTCCCTTAAGCCCCTAGTATCAGCTTTTGCATTCCTTCCCCTCTTCCCCTGCTCTCTCCTCCACATTATTATTGTGATGTCATATCTTACACTGCCCGACGTCTCCCGCAACCCACTCCTTTGATGCCCGTCCTTCACATAGGAGCTTATGTGTTTATCCTTGCAGTTGGTCCCGTCTCTCTACCCCACCTTCTCTCCACCCTTCCAGCAGCTCCAATCTAACCACCAGCTCAAAGAGGCTCACCCATCCTGGTTTCCCCATATCTCCAACTCCCTTCTCTACTAGTGTACCTTCTCCAGTCCATCTGGATTTGTAAGGTAGAGTTGGGACCATGATGGTTGGGGGGAGGAAGGCTTCAGGAACTAGAGGAAACGTGTATGCATCATCACTGCCCGGCTGCTCCTTGACTGGTCTGTCTCCTCTCCGTTACTCCCCTGTAAAGGGGTGACCCAATTACCCACCAGTGGGCCTTAGGTCCCCACCCTGTTCTCCCCCTCATTTGTAATGATGTGATACAGCAACCAGGATTGAATTATCTTCAAAATTTAACTCACATGTAAGATGAATAATAATTTTAAGTAATTTTGTGTTCTTTGCAGCACAGACATTTACCTCTTTCAGTCAATTGGCCCGATACCTTCCTTCCAAATTTCTTGATGTCACCGAGAGAGTTTTTCTAGTGCCTCATACAATAGGGAAACACTAGAGCCTTATTTTGCTCAGATATCTTCTCTGCTGCTTATATTTTTTGTACATTTTTGCATCAGTATTAATGATCTTCAATCATATGCTACCTGTTGAAGTGTTTGAATGTGAACTTCTTTTTGGTACAGAGAATCAGTATTCCTTTTATAATCTTTGTGTTCTTCCTGCATTATTCAATATTTTCTCATAAATTTCTTCAGTATAGTTTACATCTTTTCTTCATTTCTTTCACCTTGAGTTATACTGAGCTTGATCCTACTTTTTGGTTAACTCCAGGTGTTTGCAAATTTAAATATGAGTTTTCTTTGTCTTCCTGAGCTCTCCTTTTATTATTCTATTTGCTGCAGCTACTCATTCAAGTCAATTTTTCTTTCTTTCCTAGCTTTAAAATGACCCTTTTTTTGTTATATATGATTCCCTTCATATCATCCCATAGCTCATCTGATCATCTCTCATTAATGTTCACTGTGTCAGAACTGTCCTTGAGATGTTCTCCATAATTCTAGTGGGATATTCTCAAGATCATACTTTGGTTCTCATGAAATTGTTTAATTTTTCCTCAGCTTCATTCTGAACTTAGATAGTAACAATTGATGGTCTGTTCCATAATGGGCCTCTGACCTTGTTTGACAGCTAATATTCAACTTCTCCACCATCTCCCCTTCCCACTGATTTCGTTCATTTTACTTATGTGTACTACATCTGTGGAAGTACATGTGTCTGATAGAATTTTGCTCTGTTGCAAAAAAGAAATTGTTGGTTTTGCAACCTTCTATCATGGAATCTCTAGCTTAGTTTCTCTCACCAAGGCCTTCTTTCCAGCTACGGATTCTTCCTTTTTATTTCCAGCATTTTCACCGAAATTTTCACTAATATCAGTACTTTTATTACGTGTTTGATCAATTTCAACTGAAGAAATTTATAGATTTCTTCAATTTCTTCATCACTAGTATTTAAAATTCATGTTTAAATTTCAGTAACAGTTTTATTAACTGGTCTTTCCTAAAGGGTATTAGGTATCATTATCCTATCACTGATAACATTATATTTACATATAGATCTTGAAATGTTCTTCTGGATGATGATTGTGATGCCATTTGTCTTGACTTTGTCCTTCCCAGTATAGTCAGCCATATGATTGTCTGCTTCAAGATGGCCAACACCAATCCATTTTAGTCCACTAATGCCTAGGATATTGATCTTTATGTGTTCTCTTACCTTTTTGACAGCTTCCAGTTTTCCTAGATTCATACTGTGTGTATCCCAAATTCCAATTCATAATGGATGTTTGCATGTATTTCTTATTTTGGTCATGCTCAAAACCAGATAAAGATCCAAAGGCTTTGCTCGATCCCCATCATGCAAGTCAACTATTTTGAGGAGGCAGCTCTTCACCAGTCAAATGCAACATGCGGGGCCCAATCTGCTGTCATTATATTTGCTCACTGCCCTTCCCAAGCTTTGAAGGGGCTAATGCCTCAGAAGTGGACAATAGAGTCTGGGCCCTATATTTGACCATGTTCCCCTGTTGCTGTTCATAAGGTTCTTGGAGAGTCCGACGCTGTTGCCCTCTGACACTCCTTGGTCCAGCTTTCTCTCTCCTGGATTGAAGGTTCTGTGTGGGGGCATCTCCATGCCAATGGTGGAAGCTTCTGATCAAATTTTCTTTCTTGATGGCAATGACATTTCCCCTTCTATTGTTGATATAGCTTGTGTTATAACAAACGGGACGATAGGATCTGACCAATCTCTTCATTAGAGTTCTGAGCCGATACAGTCATAATTGACTTTGTTAACAGTGATTCCCAACAAAATCATAATATTAACGGGATCATAGTCTGTCTTCTATTTCCTGGACCCATCAGGAAAATGTCGTTGTGGGCATTACAAATATTATCACTAGAAGAGTCATATCAATGAATTCACTGGACCATATGCTTGTCTTTACTTACTAATATTTATTGATCCATTTTACATTTTTCAACACATAAAAGATTATGCTACAGAGTATGGTTTATACCTGTATCTCTTCCAAACCCATAGCACCTTCCTATACAATCAAATTTCCTTTTTAAGTTTTACAATTTCCAACAGGTAATATGTATACCCAGGAAGCATGGATTTTATTAGTGCTTAATTGATAATCTGAAGTGAAAAATTTAGCATGAACTTCACCACATCTTTGTCCCTTTTGCATCAAGACTCTGAAGCTTTATTCACATCAGCTCCCTAAATTTCAGTACTATTTTTTTAAGCTTGTTAAAACAAAAAAGAAGCCAACCTATATATCCCTCCTTCAAAAATAAACCTGGCATTTTCAGGCTTAATTGAAATAAAGCTTTTCTGAATCACTCAGTAGTTTAAGATGGCTATCATTTTACTGTATAGCAGAAGCTCTTAAAAGTTAGACATATTTTAAGTATGCTAATCTTCCCTGAGGTCTCTGAGATAAGATAGATAGATGCTAATGTAAAGTTTTGTAAACATGATTATGTGTGTGCGTACAAGTGTACATGTGGTTACAATGCCACCATATGCTGTACTGCATTTAAGTCTAAGCCTCCTTAATATACAGCTTAGGCTTTTAAGCCAGGGTTTCAAAGCTGTGCATTTGATGTGGATACCCTGAAGAGAACCTACTTTCCTACTGTAGGTACTCAGAATCAGTATTTTAACAATATCCTCAGGTTATTCATATGTATGTAGGATTCATAAAATCTATCAAACCAAAGGGGAAGAGAACTAGTACCATGTTATTATTTGCACTCTGAGTCCACTCTGACTCATAGTGGCTGTTATGTCCAAGAGAAAGAAACATTGCCCGTGCTTGCACCAGTCTCACAAGGGCTACATTGAGCCTGTTGCACTCACTGTTGGCTCAGAGCTACCCAATATGGTTTCCAAGGTGTGGTAAATATCTAGAGCACCTGACCGCAGTTTTCCCCTATGGACCAGCTGGTGGGATTGCGTCCCGGTCTTTGCTGTTCATAGTCCAACCCTAACCCAACAGCGCCATCAGGGCACCTATCAGACCTACAGGAATGTGCCACTCTGTTTTATGGCATTTTCCCAAAAGTAGATTTTTAAAAACTACTGAAAGCCTAACAAAATTGTTTATCATTGATATTTAGAAGGATACTTATGAATAATAATTATATCCATGTGTTATATACATATATGTATATGAACAAATGCATGTACTACAGTTGTTTTAGGTAGAGAGAATAATAAAAAATAATTTTAGTGGAGGCTCATACAATTCTTTTTTTTTTTGAGGCTCATACAATTCTTATCACAATCAATTCACACATCTATTGCATAGAAACCATATTTGTCCATTTGTAGCCATCATCATTCTCAAAGCATCCTCCTTCTACTTAAGCCTTTAGAATCAACTCTTCATATTTCCCCTCCCACCCCACTCCTCTTCCCTCGTGAACCCTTAATAATTTATAGATTATCAATATTTTGTCTATACAATGTCTGATGTGTCCTTTCACTCACTTCCCTCTTGTCCACCCCCCAGGGAGAAGATTATGTGCAGATCCTTGTAATTGGTTTCCCCTTTCTACCCCACCTATCTTTCACCCTCCCAGTATCACCACTCTCACCACTGGTCCCAAAGGGATCATCTGTCCTGAATTCACCATTTCCAGCTCCTATTTGTACCCATTTACATCCCCTTGTATAGCCAGATTGGTAAGGTAGAATTGGGATCATGATAGTGGGTGGGAGGAAGCATTTAAGAACTTGAGGAAAGTTGTATATTTCATTGTTGCTACACTGTACCCTGACTGGCTCATCTCCTCCCCATGACTCTTCTGTAGGGGCTTGTTGCTTCCCCTACCAATGGGCTTTCAGTGCCCAATCCTCCTCATTTATAATGATATAATTTTTAGTTCTTTCTTGCTGATACCTGAACCTGTTGACACCTCGTGGTCACTCAGGCTGGTGTGCTCCTTCCATGTGGGTTTTGTTGCTTCTGAAACTAGATGGTTGCTTGCTTACTTTCAAGCCTTTAAGACCCAGACACTATATCTTTTGATAGCTGGGCGCCACCAGCTTTCTTCACCACTTTTGTTTATGCACACATTTATCTTCAGTGATTGCGTCAGGAAGGTGAGCATCATGTCAATTTAATCAAAGTTTTCTTACACTGAGGAAGTACTTGAGTGGAAGTCCAAAACCCATCTGCTGTCTTAATACTAACCCTATAAATATATGCACATAGATCTATTTTACCTATCATCATATATAAATATATTTACCTATGTACATTATTGCACTTATATCTCTAGAAATGCCCTTAACACCCCCCCCCCAATTTTTCCTCTATTTCCTGTTACTTTCTTCTTGTTCCACGATCATGCTCAGCCTTCATTTGAGTTTCATTAATTTCACTCTGTTACATTACTCTTGATCAATCCTTTATCAGGCCTCTCCCTCCCACCTTGTGTTATAATGTTCATGTCAGAGTATTTTTGTGTGTCCTCTGTGTCACATAAACCCTTACCAATCTCACTGCTGACTGGCAAGAACGTGAACAAATGCCTGACAGCAGGCTGTTTCCCTGGCAACTTCAGTCCAAAGTCATGCAGCACTAGTTTCCTAGTCCACAATCCCAGTTCTCCCAATCAAGTACTCAGAGGCAACCCATTCCACTAGCCAGACTAATGCCCCAAAGTCCTGCTACTTGTTTCTTGGGCTGGGAAACCATCTCTTTATTTCAGATTCTGTCTCCTGCTTGTGCTGCTGTTCCACTGCTACTGCACCTCACATATCAAAGCTGTCTCAGGATCAAGAACTGTCATGGCCCAGGGATTGCCAAATCCTGGGTCTTGCTGCTTTGGAAAAACCCACCACCTGCTTCTGGGATGACTCGCGTTATCCCTAGCAGGATGGCAGTCACTTCCTGCTGAGTCAGATTATTCAATCACAATCTTACCCCACTTTCTTGCCCTGGGCCACTGGGGAAAGTCATTACATGACTTGGTAAGTAACCAAGACGATGGCTAGAAAGACATATTAAATAATATACAGCATTGTGGTAGGTGGTTCTTATGTTGCAAAAACAACATTCACCAAATCTGCATGGCTTCTAAGAGCATCACCTGTTTCTTCCTTGCTTATGCTATGTATTATTACTACACAATAGGCAACGCTGAGACTCAGATTAAAGATACAGTCACCATCTTCAGATTGCTGAAACGTAAGGCAAGCAGCAAGTGTGACCATGAAGTCGGTGTAGAGTCATGATGACTCTCATGTGATAAACTAAAACTATACTATAGTGTTTTGTAGTCTGACCTTTATGGAAGCAGTTACCAAGTCTTCCTCTAGACGCGCTACTAAGTGGGTCAGAATGACCAACTTTTCAGTTAGCAGCTGAGTGCTTAACCTTTGGACCGTGCAGGACTTACATTTCCACCCCTAAGTCAGAAACAGTACGACTCACGTTATTTTCATTAGTTGAAATGAAGCGAACACATGGCCCTAACTCCGAGGGCTCCGGCTGGAGCAAGCCAGTCACGTGCTCAGAAATGCAAAAGCCCAAAATAGGTAGAGTCCCCAGGTTTTCTCGCACTCCTGAAGCATCAGAGGTGGGTACACATATGGCACGCGCAACCCATGCAGGAAACAGCACCGAAATTGCTCAAGAACCCCCGAACACAGCGATATGAATTTCTCAAAGGAGTGGACCCTAAGTTCTTGAGGAACATACACTTTGCCAAAAAACGACAGGGGGGTGATGAAAAGGCAGGTCAACATGGCCACAGCTGCTCGGCGGGGAGGCGAACAAGAATCTTGTGGAAACCACCGAGGTCAAGGCTAAGAGCGCAATGGCGTCAACCAGAAGCTCCGCTGATTGGTCGACATCGCCTACCCCATGCTTAATAAGTGGACTCGGGCGTGTATTTCTTGCTAAGGGGCTGAGGCTCTGCTGGCCCAAAGACTGACGCTTTAGCCAAGGCCTGACTCCAGCCCCCACTCCAGCTCCCCAGAGTCCCCAGGGCCCACAAAGTAGAGCTAGACGTCCGAGAGGGAGAAGAATGGGTGTGAGGCCTGGACTATGGTTTGCACCGTGTCTTCCTGGCCTGTTTGTGCAAATAAACCCAGGCAGCCTGTTGTCAGTCTGCTTCTGCTGGCTGAGAAAAAGTAAAAAGTCATGGCAAACAGAACCAGTAGTTTTTGTTGTTGTTGTTGTTTTAAGAACCAATACTTGTGCATCTTTTTTCCCTTCCAGACTAATCTTCTTTGATTTGGGATGTATTCATCGTTAATTGATGCATTGCTATAACAATTTTATTCCATCACAGTTCTTCAGACAAAACTAATTTCAAAACTGTTAAATGTGTAACTTTCTTAAATTTTCATATGTACTTAAGATTTCCTCGATTGATTGGGTAAGCCTGTTGCTTTCTCCATATTCTCTCTGTTGGTTTAATAGATTTTCCAACATTTCTGTTTTTTAAAAAATATATATTTCTACTTATAATCAGTAAGTTATCTTCTAAGTTGTCTAGAATGTGTTGATGTTACTAAAGATTTACTTCAGTGTAAATTTCAAGTAAATTGCTACATCCTTATGTATAATATAAAACTTTTGGGGTCTACTTAATGATATACTTTCGAAGTATCATTATAGTACTTATAATAATTCATAACATCAATATTATTGCAAGAACATTCTAAAATCGTTTTCTTTTTTATAGTGTTCACATTAAGTGCACTTTCTTCTTTAAGTACTCTAGAGATTTTAAGATTCAACTTTAATATTTAAAATTTTTTTTAAAAATGACATTTTCTTCCCAAACAACAAGCTTTGCTTGATATATAAATAGCTTGCATTAAACAAAGCAAATTGCTATCTATGTTTTGTTCTCTCAATTTGATGTTAAAACTTTCCCCTAATAGCTCATAAATTATGTATATGTTCAAATTTTTATTATGTAAAAATAATCACCTTCTTCAGTGATGTGAAATGACTTTCAATGCTCTTTCATTCAGAATCTTTGTAATTTCCGCCCAGTCACACCGTGTCACTGGAATTACACAGACCAGGGGTAGAAGATTTTGACTTGTAGAAACACAATCCGGGGACTATCCAAAAAAAAAAAGAAAGAACCACCAGTAACAAGCTTGGAAATCCATGTCTGATGTGACAGAAGCATATCAGGCAGCAGAGATTGTCACACCCAGACAATAAGACAGAGCCAAGGAGCCATATCAAGAACATAAGACAGAAGCAGTTATCTGAGGCCCTTCAGCAAGTAGGTGGGTTTACTAATCAAACATACCATCTCTTAGAAAATGTTGACCTAGCATAGTTCTAGTCAAATGACTCAGTAAACGAATATAGATGTCATTTTTGTTTTCTGTGGAGGCTTTAGTTAACCTATAGTCCTGGAAGACATGTTTATAGGCATTCACAGGTGTGCATGTTAATTAAACGTTGCAACGTGGGAAGCCTCTAGAGCCTGGAGATCTTGGGTACTTCGATGACTGCTTTTAGCTCACTCCGAGGTACTCTTGAAGGAACGTGATTGCGGTGGCACAGGGTCTCTTGCTTGTCCCACATGTCACTGAGAGTGAGCTCACAGGCAACTCTGCTGTTGTTTTCTGTCCTCCGCTCAAAGGTAACCATATGCCACCTTTCCAAATTCTGCAAATATGTTTAGCATTGTTGAGATCTTTCATTATTGATTTTCATTTAATCATTTTTTTGTATCTACTGTATGTCTTGAATAGGCATATTTATAAATAGAATTAAAGAGAGGAAATTTCCATTAAACAATAAACCCTTCAAACTAATTTCCACTCAGTCAGTTCTAACTCATAGCAAGCCCATAGGAGAGGGTAGAACGTGCCAGGGTTTTTGTGAGACTGTTAACTCTACAGGAGTAAAATCCTCATCTGTCTCCCATGGAGTCTCTCAAGAGTGCAAACTGACCTTACAGTTTTAGCCAAATGTATTACCCTCCAAGCCATCAGGAATTATAAAGATTTACTAAATAAATAATAATTTTGATTTCAGTATGAGTGTGATTCTATGTTGGTATTATGGAACACCTCATGTCAGAGTGTCAGTGGATCAATGCTTCATCAGGATTTGTTTTCTTACTAAAAGTACAGAAGACAATGAATGCATGGATTAACATGTAGCTTTTGGTCTACCACTCTTACCTAAGAGGAGCTGCTAACACCTGTATTTGTGGAAAGGACTTCACAGCTGAATAAGATGCCAAGGAACCTCAAAGAGAAGAGAAATCTTTGAGCTGAAAAAAATGTTCAGAAGGACAACATCCCTCTCATCAATAGAGATTGCTTTAAAAAGTAAGGCATTGGGGGAAAACACCCAACATTTTACTACCTTTTTTTAAATAAAATGTTTCATGAGACATAAAAAAATCCTGAAAGTATGGATAAAGTATTCTATGTACATTTTCAACAGATGTTCTAAAGGAGATTCTCAGGATTTTGTTAGAAGTTCAGCATGATAAGACAACTTTTTAAAATATTCTGGAATAGTAATAAGGTATTATAAATTTATTTTATTAACTCTTTTGGCATATCTTGCAGAGAGCAATGGAATGTAATAATCCAGCTTTCTCATGACAGTAGGTGAATATGGATAACTGTAATTTATTCTTCATGTTTCTTCAATTTTTAAGTCTGATTTCATTATTCCAAGTATAAAATTAGATTTTCCAAAGCAGATATATTTAGACCATTATTATGGGTGAATTCTAATATTTAGACTATTAGACTAACTTTTAAGTCATAATTTAATAACTCCCTAAAACGGGCTTTTATGAAAGCTGACCCGGCACATCCATACACCACCACTAACTTTATCTTGTGGGTTTATTTACTACTATGAACTAAGAGGAAATACAATTTTTTTCTCTAGAAACAAAATTATTTTAGTGAAAAGAAATTTGTTTAACCTGGCACTGAAACTATATTGCAAACACGCACACTTACAAAGGAATGATTAAAGATATTTTTTTTGTTGATTCAGTATAAAAGTATTTGTTGGCCAAACAGATGCATGAAAGAGAAATATTAAGGAAAACATTAAAGAAATGATAGTCAGAGGTGGAAAGTATCCTCTCAACAAACAAAACAAATTTCTAATTCACTACTATCAAAGAATTCATTGCACCTTGTAGGTAAGGGGAGAACTGCACTTCTGACTTTCTGAGACATTAAATCAGCACTTCTCAACGTATGGGTCACCACCCTTTTGTCACAGAGTTGCCTAATACACCCTGCACATTAGATATTTACTTTACAATTCATAGCAGTAGGAAAATTACAGTTATGGAGTAGCAATGAAAACAATTTTATGGTTGGGTGTCCCCACAACATGATAAATTGCATTAAAGGGTAACTGCATTAGGAAGGTTGAGAACCACTGCTTTAAATATTTACAAGAGCAGAAAACCTCATCTTTCTTGCTCCTAGTGGCTGCTGTACCCCAATTGCTGAATGTGCAGTCAGCTGCCCAACTCTGAACACCAGTGGACGCTCAGTTTCCAGGGACCTCATAGGACTATCTTCATGACTGTGTTCAGAACAATCATTCTCCTTGGAGTCCATTTTGTCTCCTGAGGATGTAGTTGTCGGACTTTTTGGTTGTCAGAACTACCTGTTACTACTGGCAGCATCTCATTGCTGGCTCTGATCAATAACTGCTCCCATGAAGTGATCACGGAAGATAGGCGTGCTATAGCAAAAGGCATGAAGATAGAACAACATCTGGACTCTTAAAGGCTCCTTAAAACAAGCAGCCAAGGAGACAGAGACAGGACCAACAGGTGGGGATGGGGAGGGAAGCGATGGGAGGAGTGGAGGTAGAGGAGGTGAGCAGTGAGTCACAAACAGGGGACACAGACCGGGAATAGCTAAGGTTCTAAAATTGATGGGGTGGAGGGTGTAACATTCCTGCTCATGTTTGATCAATAGAAATGTATCCGAGAGGAATTACAGAGAGGTGAATAGTAATGGGTAAACCTGAATGTGGGGCAGGAAGAAGAAAAATAAAATAGAATTTATATATAGGTATAAATATAGATATGTATATGTAAATATATAAAGATAGGTGCATTTGTCTATATATAGCCATAATAATAATATATAATATTTTTTAGAAAGCAAAATAAGAACAGGGGCCAGTGTCAATTTTCTTCAGTTTTATTCTTAAGAAAATTGAAAGAGCAGAATATGGTATTGAGTACATTCCACTGGAATTTAGCGATCACCTCAAGAACAGATTGTATGCGTTGAAAACAAATAACTAATGGCCAGTTAAGCTGTGGGTGGCATAAAAAAGCTCTACATGAGGAAAGCAAAAGATTATTAAGAAGACAAGCAGGAAAGAAAAGACCAAAGTGTATGTCATCAGAGACCCTGAAACTTGCTTCTAAATGTCATCTAAAGTGAATATAAGAAAATATGCAGTGAAAGAGTCAAACATCATACCAAGCATTTCCCTCCTTTAGAGAACTTGGTAGAGATTGTACAATTTTTAATATTGTTGAACCATGGAATGGTATTATGTCTGGATTAGGTCCTAATAAAACTATTTGAAAGTAGAAAAAAAGGATTCAACAGAAAATGTTCAAATGGCAGCTCAAGAAGAAAAAGTAAAACATCATAATAAAATGTGCAAAAAACTTGACTTGAAATACCAAAAGGGAAGACTAACCTGGGCATATCTCAAGCTGGGAAAAAATCAAAGCCAAATGCATCCCTAGAATAAGAAGCCTTTATGTCACGTGCTTTGAACAGGATGAATCAAGCCCTAGAAAAGCACATCATGTTTGGTGGTGTCTGCACAAAAGAGAACGGACCGATCCCCAGTGACACACATGAGCCAGGCAGCCGCAGAGAGCTCACAGGAAGGAAGCGAGAGGTGTCATTCTGCTAGACCTACGGCTGTTTTGAGTGGTAGCTGACTGAATGGTATCTAAGAACAAGATCCCTATGGATTGTGTCCACATATAATTTTATCACCTAGCTTTCTTTTGCCTGATTTCCATGTAGATGTGTTCAACCCACTCAGTTACCTGGGTCAGAAATCCAGGCCTCCAAGTTTCTGCTCTGCGTGTCCTTTCTGGCTTCTTTTGGTACGTAGATGGAATGAGTTTGTCTACTCCACCACCTTCTATAAGAAGTCCTCTCTGGTGACTTTTTGTTCTTTCAAAAACAGAGTCAAAATAACCGCAGGATATTAGTATAATTGTGATAAGTTTTTATTTAAATAAGAAAAGTATTATCATTAAAACTTGATGCATTTTTAAATGAAGTAAAATATTTATTCTAGCTTTAATTTTAAGAATGAGCTTGTTTAAAATAACAATGTTATTTAATTTTAATAGATAAGTCGTTATACAAATGAAAATAATAGATAACACAGACATTCTCTTATAAAAAATATCCACTGAATAAATATTCATTTACAAGACCCAAACCCAAACCAATTATATTGATGCAAACAATGAAGTCAGTGTGGAGACCCAAAGTCCATCTTTAGATAATTAGACATCTCCTTACAGAAGGGGCACAAGGAGGAAATGAGTCAGCCAGGGTACAGTATAGCACCAACGAAACAAATAACATACCTCTAGTTCTTTAATGCTTCTTCCCACCCACTATCATGACCCCAGTTCTACCTCATAAATCCAGCTAGACTGGAGTATGTACACTGGTAAAGATAAGAGTTCTCAACACACAAAATCTAGGATGAATAAACCCCTCAGAAACAGTAATGAGAGTAGTCAAACCATCAGAATGGGAGTAAAGGGGAGACAGAAGGGGGAGATAGAGGGAACTGATTGCAATTATCAATATATAAGCCACCCCTTCCCCCAGGGGGATGAACAACAGAAACATGGGTGAAGGGAAAAAGGAGATGGTGTAAGATGAAAATAATAATAAAATGACTTATTTAAAAATGCTCATTGAAGATTTTTTTGTTCTGTAAAAGATCACTTTGGGATGAGTCCCGGTGATGTAAGTGGTTGAGTGCAGGACTGCGGCCCACAGGTTTGGTGGTTCAAATCCAGCGACGGCTCTCAGGAGCAGCACTGGGTAGCGCCCACGACCACCAGAGGGCAGTGATGCCCCCTCAAAAAATAAATAAATAAAAGATCATTCTCTTGGTGGCTCTTACAACTATTATAAAATCCACACATCGATTGTATCGAGCATATTTGTACATATGTTATCATCATTCTTTTCTAGACATTTACTTTCTTTTGAGCCCTTTGTATCAGCTCTTTTTTCTCTCTCCCCACCCTTGTGACCTCTGAATAAATTATAAAGAATTAGTATTTTCATATCCTACACCGATTGCAGTCACCCTTTCCCAATGGTGTCTGTTGTTCATCCCCCAGAAGTGGGGGTTGGTGGTGGTGGTTATGTATTGGTCATTGCTATCAGTTCTCCCTTCTTCCCTTCCTCTCCACACCTTCCCCTAACCTTCTGGTGTTGCTAATTCCATTCTTGTTCCTGGATGCTGTTTCTTGAAGATATTTAAGTTTCAAGTCAGTTCATGAGTTATCTACCCTAGAAATATTTCCAAATATACTAAAATAAAAACGGAATGTTAAATATATGTGAAAATAGTGAGGATTTTCTCACCTACACTAGTTATGACATCAACAGACACACATTATATTCCATTATAGATAAGTATATAGTCTTGTAATATTTATGGATAGTCATTTTACTCACCAAGAGACTTATCTAAATTTATTGGCATATAGAAAATTTGGTGTTAATTTCACATTTCTTTAATAGTCTCATGTCTTTTTTCCCGGGTTGGATAGCATATATTTAGGTAAAATGATTTGTCCTTTTCTCTAAATGTTACCATAAAAGCCACAAAAATTTTAATCCTTTATCATCTTGCATGTCAATCTCACTTTTTCTGTAATCACCCTGAAAGAGGAAAAAATTATTAAACTCCTTACAGCTGTCACAATGAAAGAATTTCTCTAAAGTTCCATAAAATACCTCTCAGAAAATTAATGTGTGGTCTTCATAATGTTAGCCTGTTCAATAAAATTTATTGGGTTTTATTGATAAGTACTTTTTGTACCTACAAATCACAATTTCAGCAACATTACCTCTTAGAGATATACCTGCTGATTTAATTTTAAAATACATGATATTTTTCCTATTATTTATTTAACATGTGATTCTAAAAAACACATTTTTATGCTATATTTGCTGTTTAAAATATTTTGCATGCTCCAAAATGAAAGGATTCTAGACAAGTGGTAATAACACTCTATATTTATTCCTTCTCTCAGAAACATATTTTAGAATAATAAGGGTAATTTAGAAGCTAACATTTTTATTTATATTGCACTTCAACAATAAATTAGCCAATTTTATAATTCGATGTATTCAATTTTTTATTTATACTTAATTTACATCTTGCTCAATATTCCACCGGGTATTTATTTTATGAAAGATGATTGTATTAATACAGCACAAGAAGCAAAAAGAATAGTTAACAGAGGGCTCATCCCCAGTAACGACTAAATTTGGTAATGGTATTTTATTAGTATGACACAGTTACTTCTCTCACATGGTTGAGTTTCACATCTGTGGAATCAAAGGAAAGCCTGGGCTGAAGGAAATACAAATGATACATAGGCATTCTCAATCTCCAGGTGAATGCTTCTATGCTTTAATTAAGCATGATTCAGAGAGATGGAGTGTGAAAGGATTGCTATTCTGCGATGATTTTGGGGGGGATCAATTCTCATATGAAAAAGGCTACTCATCATTTACTAAAATATAAAATGGAATTATTTTAAGTGAAGAAAATGTTTTTAATTGGTCAAAGCTTCTCTCTCTCTCTCTCTCTCTCTCTCTCTCTCTCTCTCTCTCTCTCATACACACACACACACACACACACACACACACAGAAGTTGACCAGTAACTATAGTAATAATACTCACAAGGAACATTTCTCTAAATGTATACGAAAATAGCTCTGGTACTTTGGTGGGTCAAGCATTGGGCATGAATACTCTTCAGTTTAAGGGATTGGACTCTTATGTGCCATCTGTTTGGAGAGCACTTCCCCTAAATATCTTCATATGAGATCTTCATCTTCTCCAATCTTTTATGACCAACTTGAATAAGATCGATAAACTCTATCTTACAGATACTGTGCCCCTCTCTTCCTTTGCTGTTCTTCTCACATTCATGTATTTATTTATGTTCCCACTGTTTGACTGTAAGCTCAAGAAAGAGATTTACTCATATATCTCTTTCTATTTCATTGTTATGCTCTGCCTTTAGAAATGTGGCTGGCCACAAGTAGAATCTCAAAGAATGCCATATAAGTGCAGGATACCTGAGGCTCACAATTCACAAAGCTGATGTTATTTTCCACCAGTGCCATTTTTGGGTTTGTTTTAGCCGACATATGTATGAAATCTGAAAACCGCACCCAAATTTCAGTAGGTAGGTTTTCACTCACAGAATAAAAGTAAAATTGCCTGATGGTAATTAAAAGTAACTTCAAGACATTTTGTATCAGCAACACAAATCAAACTCAAGAGCCAACGGTCAGTGTCCCACACAGTGTTTCCCCACCCTTTCACAGCAAGGTGCACATAGTGATGTTATTCATGGAGCAGCATGGGGCAAATGAACAGGGCCGTGTGTGACCAGAGGATAAGGCCATCACAATCACCATTATAATAATCTATTTTATAAACCTTAGATGTAGGATTCAATTGGTATGGGGTCATTAACAATATCAACTGACCGTCCATAATTGAGAAGTAATTGGATCCAAACAGGATTGCAATGTGTTTTCTTATCTTTATTTTTTAATGTGGACAACGGAACACAAAATTAATCCACTAGTGTCGCACCTCTTGATTCCCCACTTGGAAAATGTATCATATCTTCCCTTAATAAAACACAGACACCCTAACACATCTTCCCTCAAAGTCTCAATCAGCTTGAGCACTAAGTGTAATATTTCACCTTTCAGTATTCTAAATAAAGTGTGGTAGAGACTTTTGGTGTGTTCCATCCTGGAGCAAAATCCCTTTCCATGTGTGGATCTATGGGGCCTAAAAACATAATATCAGCTTTCAAAGTACAGTGATGTGAGAGCCCATGGCAGACTTTCACATTGCTAATGGTGGAAATATTAGGAAAAGCATCCATAGGTGCCAAGTAAATCCAAAATCCATCAAGGATTAACTGTTAACTCTCAAATGTAAGAAAAATGTTCCAATCTATGATATTCATTTCTTTTGCAAGACCTAGTAAGAACAAATCCCAAGGGTTTGGAGATTGAAGAAGTCCCCAAAGTCCAATCCTCACAAGATGCTAAAACGCCTCACTCCCCACTCTGACTGCTCCCTTGAGTGCATGATTTTATGTTTCTGGGTTCCACAAATTGCCAGCATGTGCCCCTGAACACTGGGAAGTCTGAGGAGTGTCTCAAGGAATAGCAGGTGCTGCTCTTGGCAAAAGCTGCAGGTCAGGCAGGGCCTAGAGGGTGCACACTAATCCTGGTTCTACCTGGTGACAAGATCCCACGCCCCCATCTGATTCTCAGTGGGATCAATTAATATGCAACAGGGCAGTGTTGCAGGGAATCCTGTTCACAATTCCTCACAAGTAAATTTGACCTTATTCCCAAACCCATGGGAAAAGTTATTTGGTGGGAGCTACCTGGTGCAATCACATTTCACCTAAATATAATAATCTGTTCTCTACCCCTGGACTGTATCTTGTTTATGCACATATGTCCCAGGGTCCCTCACAGGATGTTGCCAGTAAGCACTGGTGTCTTATTAGTTTTAATCAGTCAGGCTTGTTCACAGTCCACTTCAGATAGGGTCCCCCCTCTCCACCTGCCAGTTATAGCCTATAATTCCTTATATCCAATATAAATAATGTTCCCAAGATACCCATCAGAGAGTGATCCAATTCATATCTTCTATGAAGTCAGGCCCAGATAATGTCTTATAAATAGGGCTATGATGTAGTTGTTAAGTGCCAGCAAGTCTGTTCTGACCCATAGTGACCCTATGCACAAGAGAAAGAAACACTGAACAGTTCTATGCCATGCTTACAATTGTTGGAACTGCTGTGTCCATTCATCTCATTGAAGAACTTCCTTCTTTTGTTTTTGCAGCTCATCCACTCCAGCAAACATGACAACCTTCTTCAGGGACTGTCCTTTCCTGACAATTATGTACAAAGTATTTAAGAAGAAATCTCACCACCCTTACTTTTAAGGAGCATGCTATCCCTACTTCTTATAAGAAACATTTGGTTTTCCTTCTAAAAGTCCATGATATTTCCAATTGTCTTACCCAGCACCACAATTCAAATACATTGATTCCACTTTGGTCTTCGTTGTTCAATGTCCGATTTTCACATGCATATGAGGTCATAGAGAATACTATGACCTGGGTCAAGTGCACCTTTGTCCTCAAAGTAAAATCCTTGATTTTTAATACTCTAAAGATGCCTGTGCAGCAAATTTACCTATTGGAATGGTTTAAAATAAAGAAAGGTGTGTGTCTGAGTTCTATCCTCTCCTCATACCTATTCAATCTGTATGCTGAACAAATCATCAGAGAAGCTGGATTATTATGAAATAGCATGTGGCATCAGGTTGAAGGATAGCTTATGAATGAACTGTGGTATGCAGATGACATAGCCTTGCTTGGACAGAGGAATTGAAGACTTTGCTGTTGAAGATTAAGGATTGTAGCTTTCAGAATAAATTGCAACTCAATGTAGGGAAGACCTAAATCTTCACAACTAGATCAATAGGTAACATCATGACAAATAAAGAAAATTTTTCTTTGTTGGATCCACAATCAATTCTCATAGAAGCAGCAGTCAAGTTCAAAAGACACATTATATTAGATAATTATGCTTTACAAGACTTCTTTAGAGTATTGAAGAACCAGGATATTACTTTGAGGACTGAATTACACCTGACTTAAGTCATCATATTCTCCATTGCTTCACATACATGTGAAAGTTGGACATTCAATAAGGAAGAGTGTAGAAGAATTGATGTATTTGAATTGTGGTGCTGGGGGAAAATATTGAAAGAACAATGGATCACTAAAAGGACAAACTAATAAGGCAGGCCAGAGTACTCCTTAGCAACAAGTATGGCAAGATTTTGTCTTACATATTTCAAACATATTGTCAGGAGAGACCAGTCCCCTGAGAAGAATACCATGGTTGGTAAATGCAGCGATGGAACAGAGAGAAGGCCCTTGGTTCGACAGATTGACATCAGTGGACTCAGGCATGGGAACAGGTGTGAGAATGCACAGAAACATGTAGCCTTTCATTCTGCGCATGGGGTCACTATGATTCACAGATGACTTGATGACATCTAACAACAATGGAGAGATCCCCAAAGTACATTTAACTGATGCAACATGTCTTTTGAGCTTTTGTTTGCTGTTTATGTGAGCACTGATAATAGCTCCAAGCTAGACAACTTGAACCTTTTATCAATTCACTATGATGTTACCTATTGGTCCAGTTGTGAAAATGTTGGCCTTCTTAACATTGGGTCATAATTCATACTGAAGGCTAGAATTGTTGATCATGATCAGCAAACACTTCAAGTCCTCACTTTTAATGAGCAATGTTGTATCAGCTGCATATCACAGATTGCGAATAAGCCATTCTCCAATCCTGATGTCACATCCTTCTTCATATAATTCAGCATCCTTGGTAATTTGCTCATCATACAGATTGAACAAACATGATGAGCAGACTGTAGTCTGCATATAAAGTCCAGAATTACATCAAATAAAGAATTATGTCAGAAGGACCATATTAATTGAGTATAGCTCCATTGGCAGGTTTTCTTTCTGTATAATTATTGTAGGCAGTATTTTTCCTTTATAGTTTTATATATCCTTCCCTTTAAATCTAAGTCAACACTCTTCCTGCAGGAGTGGTTGATTATGGTCACCAGTAAATGTTCTAATCTCTTTAGCAAAATATTATATAATAGTCTAGGGCATGAATTCTTCATTTAAAAAACAGCAATTCCTATTTCTTTAAATTCCATTTTCTTTTCACATAGTTCCTTACTACATATCTTTCTTCCACTTTTTTAAATAAACAAGAAGAAATTAAAATCTTGCTTGGAAATATCCTCAGTCAAATAGACAAATTTATCCTTTTCAAATTCTATGTTCCTCAAAATATTCCAATATAGGCCACATAACCTCTTGAGTATCATTTCTCCAGGACTTAGTAAAATGTTTGTGATTTTTGTATAAAATTTCACCAAAAGTGTACTAAATTTTAGCTCATATTTCAATTAACAATTTGTTTGTGGCCACAAAAACTTCTACAGTTCTTAATCTATTTTTAGCCCTCATTCGAATGCCCCTTCATAAACATAATTCTACCAACAAATCTGCAAGACAACCCAAGCTGCTATTATACAGCATGTGGAAATTTCCAAAACTTTCTTTGCAGTGGAGTAATTGTAAAAGCAGGACCTTAACTCCCTGGTGGTGCATTTTGAGTTACCTGCTTCTTTTGTAAAGCAAATATCACAGTTGGATGGCTTCAAAGAACATGAGTTTATTTCTTTATTTTACAGTTCTGGAGACTAGAAGTTCATATCAAGATCTTAGTCATATTGATTGCCACCTTGTTGTCCCTGGGTGTTCTTTGATTTCTTGGCATTTGTTTGATTATACATGATCCTTACAAAGCATTCATCATCTGTCTCCTCTTACATATACTTATTTTGATCTTTTATAACTTAGAAGATTTTAGGTTTGTGACAGCTTTTTTAGCATAACAAAAAATACTGTTTTCAGACAGGGTCATATTTATAAGTACAGAGGCCAGGATTTTAGGGAATGCATTTAATCCACCTGTGCTTTAATCTGTTGTGTTCTTTTTTTTCCCCACTTCCCCTACCCCAGTGCTTTGAGATAGGGAATGCATTGTGGAAAAGAAAAAATTACACTTGGTTTATTCAAGTGGCTATGACAGAAAACAAATCAGTCTTACAGCTGTCTCTCTGGCTCATCCGTTACTTCTGTGATTAGCTTCTTAAAATATAATTTTAAAAAAACAGTAAAACATGAACTTGAAATAAAATGAACGCATTAAAATCTTATTCAACGCGCTAGCAAATTGGGTTTAAATAAAGCTTTTGGAGTTCTGATGATACAGTGAGTTAGGCCTTCCTCTGCTAATCCATCAGTCTTTCTGAGAGAGCAAGATGAAGTCATTTACTTACGTGGAGATTTAGAACTCCAGAAACCACATGAAGCAGTTCTCCTGTGTGTGGAATTACTAAGAGTGAGGATCTATTTGAACGTAGTAGATTTGGCTTTGTGTTAGGAAAACTTTTAAAGAGTTTCCAAATACCTATGAGGAAATAGATATTTATAGGGATAGTTTGAATAAGATTCCTGGAGTTTTCTGTTTACTAGACAGAGAGTGTTTGCGTATTATCTTTAAATTCTGCAATATAACTTCTGTTTCTAAGAACTATAGTATAATGGCACTTGTAGGAAGCTAACACAAAGTGCAAGCCCAGCCCTGCATTAAAAAAAAACCTCTTTTGCCCAAATTCTGAGTTTAAAATGATTTTGTTAATAAGAAGTAAATTTTTTAAAAAAAGAAGAATATTTAAGGGTTATTAGCTTTAAATATTGATTATCTAGGAGAATACTTTGAAAGCTATAGCTAATCTTTATGCATGTGGGAAGCTATTTGAGATACAACAGTGAAGAACTGAAGACAAGCTCCTCAGTGATACAAATGTCTTAATGTGATTAGAGTAACTGGGGCAACCTCCCATTGGGAAAAATGCTTACCATTATTAATATAGGCTCCAAGGGGAGAATACACCTGGTATTATGGTCCTAATTGAACATCATCTAACCCTTGGTGACCTGGGTTGAGTGCTGTAGATAACAGTGTGTAGACTCTGTCCTTTTGAGGTACATAATGTCCTTCACAGACCACACCTGAATGATCCAATTGGAAATCCCACTGAATGAAATAGACATTACCTGAAACTCGTGTACGGCAGATTTTAAAAACTGAAATATTTTCTTGGACTTAAGTTTGAAACATTCTACAGTGAGAAGAAGCAGATTGCTATTATCCCAAGGTTATAAGACTGGAGGTTTGGGGGACTTTGATTCAAATTTCTTGCTTTGAGGGCCCACAATCAATGGTAGCTCAGAACTACCAAATATTTGCTCTCGTCACGCTCTCTTTACTTTTTGAGTCTAGCATGAATAGTTTTGCCTCTGTGACTGAATGCTGTAGAACAGATTGCCTTTTCTCCAGCCCTTAGTGTTTGGGAACATTGTGAAAAGTCACCTACTGTGTGATCCAATAGTTGTTTTAGAAAGGGGAAAAGATAAAATAAACAATATAAATCTGAAGAAGGTAATTCTATCAGATCTTGAACTCCAAGCATCTAATTTGCAGATGGCTGCAGATGACATGTAGGCCCCCAACCTCCTTGTGGGTTATGCCTCAGGAGCATTTCCTCTGACCATTGACCAAGGATGCTGCAAATAGTCTTGCTCTCACACAGAGTGCATGGGAAAGTCGACTATGACAGGTTTAATTAGTTTTAAATACACTTATTTAACCTTCTTTTGACCCATTTTACATGTTTTCTAGTTTTAAATATGTTGTCTTTTCTGTTTTCTCATTGTTTGTTTATACTAAAATAGAAAGGAATGTTCTGAAGTAGAAAATGGGTAGGATTGCACAATTCTCCTTAACATGACAGAACTACTGAATTTTTTGATATCTGAATTATGTCAATAAAACGATTTTTAAAATTGCTTCTGAAAGGATATAATAAGATAATTAAAATCAAGGCAGAGAACTCAGATCAGAATCTTTTGGGGGGATTTTCATAGTGGTAATATTGATAGATTTCCCACACCCGCTAATATAGGAAAATCATGAAGGGGTATTATGACATTTTACGGGAAATTGAAAAAGGCACTTTGTGAAAAAGGGCAGGGAAAAATACAGCCAGGTAATTTGTCCTGCTCATTTTTCCAGGGTAAGCAGGGCTGTCCTCTGAGAATTCTGTTGGGAATCCTGACTTCACCCACCCTGTGTCCCTGATCTTGCCCATTCAGACTTCTTTATGTTTCCAAAACTCAAAACACTCTTCGCATGATGTAAATCTCTTGATGGTACCCAAGCTGTGTGGTGTTGTAGCATAAAACTAAGAACAGCAGAATTCACTGGAGAAGGTTTAGAAAGAGGGAGACACTACATCAGCAGTGCACAGACTGTTTTGTTGTTGTTGTTGCTGTTGTCGTTGTTCAGTAAGTGCCACTGAGCTCTTTGCAAATGCTAGTAACCCTATGGACAACAAAGGGAACCACTGCGGGGCCCCCACCATCCCCACATGTGTCGTGAAGGTCCAGCACATTATTGGGGCCATTGTGTCAATCCAGCAAGATAATTACAGCAGCTCTCAGGGCTTGAAAATCATCATCAGCTCGCTGAGACCACCTAGTCAATGGACCTGCCTTTGCTGTCTGTTGATGGTGCTCTTTGGATTCTAGGTGGACCTTTGGATCCTGGACGTCAGCTTTGTTGGTCTGGCTCGCTGGAAGACCACACAGTTCCCCTCATTTGTGAAGCTGTATTCTCCAGGAACATTTGAGTAGTGATTTCATCTTTTCAGCCATAGCATGACCCAATGTTTTGTCCCCATGAACTTCACAGCCCCACATTCTCAGCTTGGGTAGTGGTCCTTTCTTAATTGCAGTCCCATCCCAAGGCACAAGTTGATGAAGATCTACGACTTTGAAATGTAGGAACATGTTCCCATGTTTCTAAACTTTTTAATTTGGAGCCCCTTTTCCTCTGTTCCTCCTGGTCTCTTCAGATTCTGCTTCTTGACTCCTTCTCTTGAAGAAGCAGGTCTTGGTCCTGCTCAAGTCAATGCTGTGAAGCTCTTTAGCTAGTTGGTTAAAGTGCCCAATGGTACTTCACTCCACTAGTCAGCCTCTGTCTGAAGGTTCTAAGATCTCTTGCTCTTGGGTTGGGGAACCTAACTCTTCAGATAAGTCTCCAGAGCTAATCTACTGTGCAAGGAAGCTTCCTGCCCTCCAAGACTCAGCTCTCTTGTTCCATGAGCAAAGTTCTGTGCAGTATTTCACCAACCACACTGCTGAAAATGAAGGTTCTTGTCTCCCTGCAGCATCTGTAGGCCAGCATTCCTTGGAGATGTTCATGTCCCAGCACCAATCTTCCCTTAGACATAGGCTCCCTGTTCAGGGACCTGGATATAAAGTGTGGGTGCCATTCCAGCTTTCCCCCTATCTCTATGAACTTCTTCTTTTATCTATTGAGGAAATAAATGTTGTTCAAGGTGCAAACAAAGGAAACTCCTCTTACATTGCATCAGAGCTGTGACAAGTTAAAGGTATTGCATTGAGGAATAACTGTTCTGCATCTAGGGCTTTCCTCCTTGCTTTAGAAGTAATCTGATTTACTTATGCACCTGAAATCACAAATCTATTTTTTTGATCCCAATCACAGCTTCTTTCTTCTGGATCGTGATCTCTGAACTCCCAAGCCTGACTTTGCCATCTGACATAGACCTTTTGGACTCCAGACTTCATTCCTTCCCTGCTGTATCAGCTTCATTTGAATAGCCTTATCTGAACTGCTACCATGCTCAGTGCTTCCGCCGTAGGTTTGCCTGTCCTTGCTTATGAATTGGGCTCCAGCATGACAACTCGGAAAGAACTGCTTAAATCCCATCCCTTGAAGATAAAAAAATAGCTTTACTTGGTCATAGTTTCACCCCGAATGCTGAGAGTTTGATTTAAAAAGTACCTGAAATTATATTTCGCAAGGTCCATCCAGTCATATTGTTTTCATTAATCATTCAGTCTTTTAAGAAAGAGATTTGATTTAATGCTTTTATATGAAAAGCACTGTGAAAGATGTGGGGATGAAATTAGGTCTCACTCAGAAATGGAATCAACCATTAAGAAAATTATACTCCCTAAAAATGTTATAGTAAAATGAAACATCATGTTTCTAACCTCTTCATCTCACCTTTCCCCACCCACACTGTGGCATACTGGAAATCAGAACATCTTCCCCAATTTCTGTCCCACCCAGTGTACATTCATTTAATCCAGTGATATAAACTACCAATAAACAAATAAGCCTATTACCTTGGTATAGATATGGACTCCAGACAAATATGTGTTTCAACATAGAATTCCTCAGAAGGTTTTCAATAGATGTGGCCATTCTGAAGAATATAAGCAAACTTTTTCTTTTCTCTCAGAGGTATCACTAGGTGGCCTTTAAGTACCAACCTTTTGGCTAGATGTGGGTCACAATTTGGGGGGGGGGTCACCCTTGAGAATAAATCAAGCAAAAAAACTCTTGTTATTAAACAGATTTCTACTAATAGCAGCCCTTCTAGTACAGACTACCATTGATGCAAGTCTCTGAAAGTGTAAATCTTTATGGATGCGGGGAGCTAATTTTTTGTCCTGCTTTTCAGCTGATGGATTTGAAATACTGATGCTTTGATCAACAGCTCAGCCTGTATGACTGAACCACCCACCAGCACGACCCAGGAGGGAACAGCGATTTCTATGAGCTGCATCCCCCTTAACCTGCTTCAGTCTAGATACCTTTAGCATTGCGTTCCTCCTTATCGACATTCCATTCGTATCTCATTTCTGGCCAGTGTGTTTTCATTTGGAGTCTGAGGCAAAGCTGCACTTGCTGTTACTCCAGGCTTTCTGCTCTGTTAATAGATTTCCATAATGGACCTTACCATAATTGGAACCTTACTCAACTCCCTGCTGCATGAATTATAACTACATACCTGTTCTTAACTACTAAGCTCTATTGGAGGCTTCCAAGAGGTATTAAATATTTATCTAGCTTCCTAGTACACATTGCACTAGTTGGTTAGCAAATATCATGAAAATGGTATTATGACTACCCTCCTTCTTAATAGGTGTAGTGTTCTTTCAGATGGTGCGTTCCAGTAAACTTTGAACTCTTTAACATGAAAGTCAGTCATGCAAGCCCCCCAGAATGTCACTGAATAAAGATGAGGCTTCTGTATGGTTGACAGCTTCAGGAACTCTAGAAAGCACAAGCGACCAAATGATGATTGTGTGTGGTGGTGGTGGGTGGGAATTTGTTTTATTTTCATGGATGAGGTAATGGAGAGGTAGGGAAGTGAAGTAATCCAGACAGCGGGTTCAAAGTCCTTGCTCTAACTCTGACTCTCAGATCATGTCTTGCGTGAACAGTCTCACCTTCATTGCCAGCCCATGTACTGCCATCATTACCTCAGCACCTGAGCGGCCCCTGTGGTTTGCTGGAAAATACATCCAGGGTAGACTTCCGGTTCCCATCACTTTCTTAATCCTGCATCATTGAAAAACTCTGATATTTCCCCATGTTGGTTACTTCTAAATTCTAATATAACTCATTCTCTTTTTTCTATTCCTGAACTCACCGAGTGCAATAATCTAATTTCTACCATTCTCTCCATTACCCTAGTAGCTATGTCTTAAAACCCCTAATTCATTTACACAGGATTTGTCAAAAAAAATCAGTCAGTAGTTTTACCTTCTTATAAGTAGAAAACTTTTACTTTTCTTTTTCTTCTTCAATATTTTTATTTTTCATCAGACATATGAGATAATGCAACTTCAGCTTAATTCCTTGGCCAAATAAGCTATACCAGCATGTAATCAGAGCTAGCATTTTAATTTTTAACTAGCAATATATGCATACAAGGAGATATTAGTAAGCAAACATATATGAGGATTAGTAAGAAAAAATGCTTCCAAATCACAGGTACCTTTATTATAGGAAAATATCAAGATACGAAGATGTTGTTTCTGAACTTCTCTTCCACATATATAATATGTATTATATATATAAATCAATCTCTCTATCCTTTCTATTTACATTATAAATATCCACCTCTATATCATTTATATTTGCATTATAAAATAATAAAAGTTTTGACATCTTTGGAGGATCATGATTGTGTTCCCATCAAATGTGTTTTGCATTTAGGGAACAAAGAGAACTCTAATTGGACAGGATCAGAACAGGAACTTGTATGGGAAAAGGTAGTTGAATGGAATTGGAATAGGATGTCCTTTGCTACACTCCAAGATTCACTAGGTGCTTTTCTCTGATGAGGGGGGAAATTCCTCAACACAAATTTTTACCAGTGTATTTTTCTGTTTTCTTAAAATTTCTTCACCATAAGGCACCATGATGATCCTGTATACTTTGAAAAAGTACATCCAGATTACTCATTTGGAGTCTCCTCCAAACAGTGGCCATAACCTGAGTTGTCCATGCTGCTTTGAATTTAACTGACTTCACAGATACTCTGAAGGTGATGACATACTGTATTATGTGCTCAGCTGCTAATCACAAAAGCAGCAGTTCACAAAGTAGTTGAGAAAAAGATGACACTCTGTTCTTGCAAAAATGTACAGCCTTGGAAACCCTCAGGTCACTATGAGTCAGAATTGATTCAAGGGCAGTGAGTTTGGAAGCTTTTTTGTTTTCTTTTAGGAGCTGATACCCTCAGAAGCCCTTCTTTTGATGCTATCTTTTGTGAAGGCATCTCTTGTTGTGGAGGTCAAGTGTATTATGTGAAAGAACTTGTCTGCAGCACGTAACTTATCACAGAAAAATGTTTAAGCATGTTTATTGCAATAATCCTGTACATACAGGAACTTGAACTTTTGGAGCTATGTATTTGATGTATTCTTATGGGTGTGAAATACAGGTAAAACAAGCAAGGTGACAAAAGCCACAATATATCTTAAAGAAGTGCATTAATATTATATTAATAAAACATTTTATTCTTGAAGTGAGGCTTTAGAGGTACCCAAATGATGATATAGTGATTAAAGTTCTCAGCTGTAGGCTCAGGTCGGCCCCACCACAAGACTGATGTCCCCTTACTGACCTACAGCACAGTGCTATGGAGTGAGGTGAAGGGGAGAGCACACCAGAGACATGGTGGAGGAACTACCCCCAGTCTGACACACACACACACACACACACACACACACACACACGACATAACAGGGAAAGAACAGCTCAACAGAGCGGCAAGGGGAGCAAAGCAACAAAGTTCATGAGGGATTCTGAAAATAGACTATGGAGGAGGCATTCTTAAGGGTCAGGAGACAGATCTAGTGAAACTATTCATAGACGACATTTTTTTTCTTTTTTCACCCTATCTATATAAAATAGGCAGGATAAAAATAATTCCAGGGAGAAAACAACAATGGAACTGAGTTCCAGCGAAAAAGGGGAATGGAAAATGTGGGGGGAAGGGAGGGTGGAGCCAACAAACCCAGAGAAAAGGGAACAACAGGAAATCTTCATAGGGAGAATGCTGAATGCCTGGGGGACTTGATCAAGCGCAATATAGCCGAGAGGAAGTACAGAGAGCCGATTGAAGGTCGAATGTGATAATGGGAAAGAAGGAAAGTAAAAGAAAATATAGAGGAAATACTTGGAAGGGAAAAAACATTTGTACAGTTATAAACATAGGCATCTACATATATAAATATACAAATATGTAGCAATAGGGATATGGGTCTATGTACATAACATATATCTATAGGTTAAGCATTAAGTAACAAGGTGTTTCTACTCAAGTCCTCCTTGAACACCCTTTGTTCTAACCACTTAGCATTCTGTGATGCTCACCTTCTCAACTTGATCACTGACAACAAAATGAGTACATAGGCAGATGTGGTGAAGAAAGCTGATGGTGCCCAACTATTGAAATATATAATGCCTAGGGTCTTTCAATACTGAAGATAACCAGGTGGCCATCAAATCTGGAAGCTACAAAGCCCACATGGGAGAAGCATACCTGCCTGTGTGATCATGAGGTCTCTACAGGATCAGGTATCATGCATCAGAAAACCCAAAGCAAATCATCATATAGATGCAAATGAGGAGAGAATGGGGAAGTTGAGACCAAAAGCCTATCTGTAGACAGTTGACCTCCTCTTACAGAAGGGTCACAAGGAAGGAATGATACAGTAAGGGTGCAGTATAGCACCTATGAAACACACAAAATTCCTCTAGTTCTTTAATGCTTCCTCCCACCTCTACTATCATGATCCCAGTTCTATTTTACAAATCTTGCTGGGCTGGAGCACGTACACTGTTACAGATAAGAGCTCTTGACATGTGGAATCCAGGATAGATAAACTCTCTGGAATGGGAATAATGACAGCATGAGCATACAGGGAAATGGCAGAGAGAAGAGGGGGAAAGGAGGAAGTGATATCAGTGTTCCACGTATATTATCCTCTGTTAGTCTGGATAGAGTCGAGAAATAAATTCACAGATACTCATATGTGTGTAAGAGAGAATTTTATTTAAAGGGTGATTGTATATTAAGAAAGCATTTCAAACCAGTCTAGTCTAAGCCCATAAGTTCAATATTAGCCCATATGTCTGATATCAATCTGTAAAATTCTCTTCAGTCTCATGAAACACATGCAATGACACCGGATGCAGGATGATCACAGGCCAGTGGCAAGAAAGTGTTTGGATCCAGTGGTTGTGTAAGCATCTCAGAGCTTGCTGGGGTCTCTATGAGACTTCTCCGGCTTCAGATGTCTGGTTGCATCAAGGTGGGTCCATGCGGCTTCCCCAACTCAGGGAACTAACATAGTTCCATGTGTAATGTCAGCGGCAATGTACCCCAAAGAGTAAACAGAGTGTGTCTCTTTTGCCTCCAGGGAGGAAATACCAGAGTTCCTAAAATTCCCTGGAGAAATCCATGCCCACACTGAGACCTCATTGGCTATGATTCAATTGACAGGCCAGAATCCATCCCTTCACTCTCAATCCTCAAATTGACAAACAATTATATAACTGCCCCTGCCCCACCTCCCGGGGGGGGGGGGGTGAACAACAGAAATGTGTTGAAGGAAGACAATGGATGGTGTAAAATATGAAAATAAAAATTATTTATGGATTATCAGGTGTTCACGGGGGAGAGGAGAATAGAGAGGAATTGATGTCAACAACTCAAGTAAAAAGAAAATGTTTTGAAAATGATGATGGCAACATATGTACAAATGTGCTCCATTGATGGATGGATTGTTATGAGTCCCTCCCCCTCCAGATGATTTATTAAAAAGAAAGAAAGGGGCTGAGCCCCAGTGGCGTAGTGGTTGTGCGCGGGACTGCGGCCCACTGGGACAGAGGTTCAATTCCAGCAGTGGGGCTGGGCCTCCTACTCCCACCACCGGAGAGCAGTGATGCCCCAAACAAAAAGAAAGAAAGAAGAATTTGGACCTCTCAGTTGCTCTAATATAGAAAGGGTGTTGCGTAGGTATTCATAAAGATTTCATCCTGAAAACCAGAGAGTATCTTTCTACTCTGTAGTAGAGATTTACTATAAATCAAGATCACCTTTACAGGAATGGGTTTAGCTTGGTTTGAGTAGGTTCTAAATTGATAATTTTAAAATGCATTAAAGTTCATCAAGCAAGGCTACATAAGGAGATTTTAAAACACACCATATATGATAACATCTAAGATTTTTTTGTACTTATTTGCTTATATTGATGAGTGAAAAATACTCAAATGTATTTGTATTTTTCAATTATTCAGAAAGAAAAATATGAAATTAAAAAAGACTTACTGATCTTGTTAGATGCCAGTGAAATGGTTGGAACCCAGAGCAACATTATACATTAAAGAAGAAAACACTGTCAGGTTCTGAACTGTCCTCGCAATTCTTCCAAAGCCTGAACCTGTGTTTTACCATGGATTACTAAAAGGGCAAATGTCTTGGAAGAAGTATGGCCAGAGCACTTCTTAGAGGCAAGGATTATGGGATTTCACCTTGGTTGCTTTGGCCATGTTGTCAGAGAATGTAGTCCATGGAGAGAGATGACATGTTTCATAAAGGAGAGGGGCAGTGGGCAAGAGGAAGGCCCTCATAGGATGCTTCAGTCCATGTGGCAGCCACAATGTCCATCCAAGAATTGTGAGGATTGCCTAACACTTGGCAGTGTTTTGTTGAGCTGTGAACAGAGTCACTCTGAGTCCAAAGCAACTCGATGACCCCAAATAGATTTTCTCAGGTCCTTTGCTTCTGAAGGTTACTGACAAGTCCCACAAAAACTCAGGAAATTTGAGGAAATTATGGTGGATGCTGTTCAGTCCAAAACCTGTGCAGTAGGTGCAGGAGCCAAAACCAAAAGCCAGATAAATCTTCTTGTTAGGAAGCCAGAGACACGACTTTCCAAATGAGGCAATGAATGTATAGTTCATGCCTGGTTCTGAGGTGGAATCTTTAAAATTGCACCAAAGATAAAAAAAGGTGGTGACTTGATTTGTGTCTGGTTCTAAGTAGGATCTGAAAGATGTCATCAAGAAACCAATGATGTAGCCCAAGTCACAATCTCTCTTTTGGTGAGAATCCACAATCTTTCTTTTGGTGAGTTCTTAATCACGTTATGCTCTTTCATAGAGAATGCCCTCCAAGATTGAACCACTGAATTGTACGATATGTGAGTTCTATACCAATAAAACTGTTGGGAATGGGGGAATGAAGTTGAGGAGAAAAAATAATTGAATGAAAATAGAACCATAGCCACAAGACTATACAGCCAGTATTGTATCATATAAGGAATTATGGGTAGAAGGGCCATATCAACTGATTATAACTCAATAATACACTCAAAAACATACTCAAACATTGGTTAAATTAAGACTGTTTGATTCTTTAAATACTTAATTTTGACCAGTACCCCTCTGCCGTATAGGGTGTTGATGAGCTGAAATTAATTCATGGCAGAAAGCTTGCTTTATTGATTATATGCAAATATAGGATGAAAAAATATTATTTGAATGTTTATTATTAAAAACTAAGAATTTTTTTATCTCAGTTCAACTATAAATTAAGAATATTTGAACCTCTAAATATTTATGTGACCCTTAACCTTACTTCTCAGATTATACCTCACTGGCCCCAAAACTAATATTCTAACTGACTATAACCACATTACATCTGGGATAATTGAAGGTCTTGGTAATGGGTATTTGAAATATTTAATGTTTAAGTAATCAGTATTTAGTATGATGATGTACATTCTAGATGACAGAATATTAATTAATGGTAAAAGATAAGGCATGTACTGGAGTCTTGCTTTAACCTTCTAGCTAGTATTACAGGCATATGCAGAATCGTTATTTATATACAGTAGCCACAGAGTACATGTTTTTAATATAGGGATATTTTATTATTCATGTATTCACATTTAGATAATGAAAATCTCTACTAATTACCTGATAGCAGATTAATAGCATTAATGATAATTCAGTCAGACTAGTATGAAAGAAACAAATTATATTTTGGATTTAGGTAATTATATATTATTCTGCTTTAGAGAGAGAAAAATCAAGTTTAAAAGCAAGTACCATTATTATTTAGTAAAATAAGTCATGTTAGAATTTAATAAAGTATCAATATATGTTCAACATATTGCCAATAGATTTCTGATGTTATTTTTAATTTAGGAGTATTTTAGATAAATATTATTAAATATTTATAGTTGTATCAAGTCTTATAATTACATTTCCATATATTATTCTATATGAAAGCATTGTGGAAATGATAATTTTAGCATTTGGGATAACTTTGACATGTAATATCTTTTGAATTACATCCAGAATTTTTTAGGATGTGATCATGGAAACCCAGAAATTAATACCTTAAGTGTTATACTTTTTAGAGTCTATGATTTTGCCAATAGATTATTGATATGTGAATAAATAGATAGATTGGAAAGTAACAGCTATGGAGGATGGGAGAAATATAAAGAGAGGAAGGAAGAAAAGGTGTGAGGAAGGGAGAAAGGGAGAGAGTGAGAGAGGGAAGGAAGGAAGAGAAATACAATATTTACTGTTTAACCATCTACTGAAAGGTTTTTGTTTTTTTAACTCCATGTTGTTAGTTGCTACGTTAGGCTGAGTTCTCTAGAGAAGCAAAACAAGTCTGTTCTAGGTCTTGACTAGATCCTGCATTTGCTTTGTTGATTTCTTACTACATTGCCTGCTGATCTCAGGGACCACCAGAAGACTTCCACCTGGGATCCATTTGGCTTTGCTTCTATCAGTGTATGGTCCTTCTGCTACTGACCACCTAGGTGTTGCTTCAAAGCCATCTTCCACATGTGGGGAAAAGACGAGGATGTCTAGTACTGTAAAGAATTAATGTCTAAAACTCAAAGGGCAGTTCTATACGCTACAGTGTTTCTATGGGGAAGAATCAACTCAATGGTAGTGAGTGTAGCTTGTTGAGTTTTTGAATCCGTGTATACTAGCCCCTTAACTTCCCTTACATTTTTCCATATTTGTGTGTATTGTCTGTGAATTCTGTGAGACAATTGCAATGGATTATCAAACACAGAAAGGAAGTCGAGAGCAATGGGACAAACTATTAATGTCATAAGAGGATCAGAAAGGGGGGAGGGTGAAGCTATGTCTGGCTTCTCTTATCTAAGAATTGTCCTTGGCCAGATGTGGAGCTGGGTTCTCCCTTCTCACTAATGAAGCTGGTGGAAAATTATTTGGTCCAAAAATTATTTCCTCAAGAAAGGAATATTAAAAGTTATTTGAAAAATTCCATTATCTTTCAATTCCATTTGACCAGGAACTTTTTGAACTACCATCCTGCTCCCTCATATATGCAAAGAATTTAGATCAATATTGAACATGTAAGAAATTTTCAAAGCTAGCTGAAAATAATAATATGTAATTTACAAGGAAGATGCGTAATTATGTCCTAATTTGCCACTTTAAAAATACCTCTAAAGAGTTTGTATTTCCAGAATACCCTATTATTTTCTTTCTTTTTTTGTTTCATTAAATTTGCATGTCAATTAATAAATTTATATTGCAATAATCTAATATAAATGCAAGTCATGTGCTGAGTGTCCTAACATGATTTCTCAACATGAATATAATTAGTAACTCATAGAGTGAACAAAAATGAATGAGTAAGATTGAAATTGTAATTTCCCAATTAGCTTTCTGATGAGGATCTCTAGACTAGAATTAAACTATTTTCTTTATCTTTCTTAAGGTCCATGTGTTTCCAAGGGGTAAGTTAACATATGTTTTAAGCATTACTGGTAAATTAAACAAAAAATCACTACCTTGATGACAACTGCTTCTACACCAAACCTTGGAAAGCTTTTGCAACAAATTTGAATACACAAAAGGTTTAACTTCATAAACATTTCTCTGACACTATTCTGCACTTTAGAAATAGGCTTTTATAGTTGAGGCAGACCAAGAAGAAAAATCTAGAGATTTCATTGTAGATGGATTAGCCAGTGAGAACCTATTGGATATGGAATACTGTCAGGTATCATTATGAAAATGAGCCCATCAGGTGGAAAGGTATTCAAACTATGGCAAAGGTTGACTCCTCAAACTAGGGTTGATAGCAACGGTCTGAGAGAAGCAAAGTTTTCAGGACCTTTCTTTCCTGATGTAGCATGTTGCAAAGCCAAAAGATGCTTTCAGCTGAAAGCATCGATTAATAATCAAAATGTGAATGCAGAAAATGTAAAAATAAGAAAATTGATTCTACAAAACCGAGATGGAAAGCACAAGGAGTCCAGGCATTGGTGAATTCAAATGGACTGGCATTGGCCATTTTGATTCAGATAATCATGTGATCTATGTCAGGAATGACAAATTAAAGAGGAATGTCATCACATTAACCATCTAAAAGAACATACTAAGAAATATCTTGAAATAGCATGTTGTCAATGATTGACTAATATACAAATAGAGTCTATTTAATATGTCCCTTCTGCCATAATCCCTTTTGTGATGTGTTGTAGATTCCAGCCCTATGTCTGTGATTAGAATCGCATTTTGGGGTAGTTCTTTGTGATATGAATGGGTACCAAATGAACACTAATGAGTGAGAAGTATTCTGAGTCTCCTGAGTATGAACCAAGTTATCACATTTTGTTTCTCTGAGAATATGATCAGCTAAAAGATAAGACACACAACTCCATCAAAGCTATTTCTCTGTCTGTAACAGAGCTCTCTTCAAAGCAGGTAGAGAGATCATTCTCAGGACCATCTGCTGAGCACATTGGAAATTTCTGGGTGAAGTGACTAAGATAGCAGATACCATATCATGGGAGAGCTGAGATCAGAGAAAGGAGACCATAAGACAGAAGAAAAATAGCCCAAAGATTATGAGATTTTTAGGTAGAACAGTGGGCAGACTTCTTTGTGTTAGTCTGGGTACACTAGAGAAACTTACGTAATAGGTAATATAATCTCATTTCAATCTGCTCCTTACAGCTTTCTTAGCTTTAGGGTTAGACATTTATTCTATTTATTATAATAGTTTGTACTCCACTCATATTTTCAAGCAAAATAATTATGTTTTTATTGTATTTGTTTAGTGTTCGTATTGTCTTATTTTGTTATGGATTTTCCCCTTTCAGTCTTAATGCGAAGTACTCTTTTTTAAGGTGATTCAAAAAATTATAATAGTATATTTTCTGGGTAGGTCCTTCTAGATTGCAACTTCCTTCACTGTATTGAGACCTTCAAATAGTGGCTAACTGCAAAAACATATTCTTGGTTAACCGAGGTAATTGTAACCAATGCTACTGAGATTACTAGATAAATTGAGAGAAAGACTTTAAAATTTTATAATTTTTCTTTAGAGCATGTTTTTATTATTGTGTAAAGTTATCGTGATTCTTTACATTGAACACTAGGCTTGGTTTCATGGAATTGATCAAGCATGCAATCATGCTAATGATAATCACTGGCAGTTAAAATGTAAAAGTTAGAATGAAGGAATACGTTTCAGTAATTAGAAATCAGTGATATGGTTGTGGTGATAGAAACAAAGCTGGAGATCATGTGATAGATTTTGGGGGAAGACTAATGGCTTCTTTATTGTACATACATTTTTTTCAACAACAAAAATGGTGACAATGCACATGAGCCTCCCTAGATAGATACTTTGTAATCCAAATGAATGCCTTCATGGGAAGTGACATTGGAAAAGTTCAATATCTTTGTGACTTGTCCCATAGGTTTCTGGCAGTGCAAATTCATTTTCCTTCCTTGTTGTGGTACCTAGGTTTAGGCATTGAATTGCTAATCACACGTTGGCAGTTCCAAGGCACTAGTCATTCTGCAGGAGGAAGATGAGTCTATCTGCTTTCATCATGATGTGCTGTCTTAAAAACCTCGCTTTCGGTTTAGAATCAGCTGGGTGGCAGGGGACTTGCTCTTGCATACACTGTATTCTGGAGGGAAAGCTGGAGAAGTCCTGTGATGACAGAGCCATTATCATTCGAGGAGAAGAAAACTTGTGATTACAATTTTTTGATTCTTGATATTTTCTAGCATTTGAATTATCCATAGTTTCATAATGTTTACACATTTGACCAATACTTATGAGAAAGTATCAGAAAAGACTTCTTCATATAAAATCACAACTGAAACCCACTTACTTGTTTGTTACCATAAAGCAAATCTGAAACATCAAGGCGGTAAATTCTCATTGGTTAATAACCATAACATTGACTCGTCCTACCAATGTAATTGACTTAGTAGTCAAATTTTCTGAAATATACACAGAAAATTTTGACTATCTTAAAAGAAACCAATCATTACTATGTGGTCGCATTTTCATTTTATAAAAATGGGAAAATGATCCCTCTAAAATTAATGTTAGTGTTACGGGAGTTGTGTCAGTGATATTTAGAATTAATACTTGTTTTCAATATTAATTGCATGTATGTGTAAAATTATATTATAGAATTGCTCATTTGTGTTATTGCCATATTTGTAACGCTCAGTATCGCCAGTTGTTACTGATTCTGCAGCAACAGATTTGCAGCTTTGGCAGTGCCTGGGGAACTCGATGCCATTACAATAAGGAAATCACTTAATGAGATTCTCCATGAGGGTTAGCACAAGTCAGCTTCTCTCAATTGCTGGACTTTTTTATCTTTTTGAAAGCAATCTAATCAGCAGCTGTATCATGACAGAGTATTTTTAGGTTATAAAATGGGATATTGGGACTGAGCCCTGGGGGCGTAAGTGGTTGAGTGTGGGACTGCAGTCCGCAGGCTTGACGATTCAAATCCGGTGGCAGCTCTCAGGAGCAGCGCTGGATAGCGCCCACGACCACCAGAGGGCAGTGATGTGCAAAAAAATGAGATATTGGACACTAGAAGAAGCTGCATGCCTTAGAAGACATATCTTAGAATACATTATCTAAAGATGTATCAAGACTTCCATTTGCTAATTCATGTCATCAAAACACAAAGGTTATAAATTAGTGCTCTAAGCTTTCCAAATATTTTAAATTTATTATTTTGAGGCAGAAGCTGAAATTCTGTGGATATGAAATCATTTCTATACCTATAACATTCCTGTTATCTTAATAGAAATTTGTGGGTTACCAACCCCCACAATCAAACAGGTCCAACAGGCAGTTGTGTAATTGAAGGGTAAAACTAAAGCGACATCGGACAAGATAAAACCTGTAGTCACCTCCAGAACCATCATGGCTTCAGTAGCTAGATCTAGGCAGAGAGAATATTTTTCCAACCCTGGCTTATTTACACTCAGGGGCTGTGCAAGGCCCCATATTATGGGTAACCCGTACAAAACAGGAAGGGGTTGTACAGTAGGCATATGTGCAATGGTGAGGCGGAGGAGGGGGTGAGCTAGGGGTGTACATGCTAAAGGAAGGGGAGGCAATAGAACAGCGCTACCTATACAAGTACCCCACACGAAGACTTACCCATGCTATACCATGCTTCAAGACAAAATTTCATTTATTTGTAATTAGAAATAAATATTTCACAATGTATAATTACATCTTGTTTGGGGGATTAATCGCTATGCTTTAATTATATTCAATTAATTACCATGAAAATGCATCCTGCATGTGAGATGTTTACATTATGATTCATAACAGTAGCAAAATTACAGTTGTGAAGTAGCAGCAAATACAATTTTATGTGTAGGGGTCACCATAGCATGAGGAATTGTATTAAAGGATCTCGACATTATGAAGGTTGAGAACTACTGCTCTAGAGGCATACATGTGACAGGAAGGCATACATGTGATAAGATACATGGGTTCTAGGATAAAGATGGCAGCCTAATTTTGGTCGTCCCTTGGTAGACTTGACCTTAGGTGTCTTTGGGATCTCCTTAAGGGAACCACCCAATGTCCTTATCAGAAGCGAGTGGGATCTACTTAGGGTGGGGCAGACTATTGTCAAGGGAGGTCAGGCATCTCAAGTTGGTCTAATCTAGGCCATCTGGCAGCCCAGGCTTCAGTGAACCAACCAAATAAGGAGTTGGTTCCTCTCTTAGCCTCTCTCGCTGAGACATTGAAAGAAGAGTCTGTGCTTAGGGGTCTCATATCCAGAAACGCAGACTGATCTAATATTACATTTCTTGCACCAGTATCCCACACCCTCGGTAACCATTCCCAGGGATACTCCCCAGGCATTTGCTTGTACGTATATGAAAGCTTGAGCAGTTCTCTGTGAGTATAGAGTACTTCTTCTTCAGTAATCACCTCAGTCACACCCTTATGAGCTTTCCTTGCCTTGATTTTAGTTACAGGTCTAGCAGAAACTATCAATGGTGAGGGTGTTTCCTGGGTGTTCTCAGCACTATCTTGTAAGGCATCTCCCTCAAGCAATGGTAGAGATGTAGCCCCTGGCGTTTCACCTTGATCAGGTTGGTTGATCTGCTCAGCTGTGGGTTGTTTTGTTGATAGTAGACTACTATCTTCAGCTGGGAGGGGTGGATCTATTGACTGGGCTGGTTCAATTGTTTCTAGAGGCAGCCAATATCCTCCTCTTCTGTATCATTAGCCCATATATTGCCATCCCATGTTTCAGGGTCCCAGTTTTTTCCTATCAATGCCCTCACTTTGGCTTCAGACAGTGCTCTAGATCTGCCATTCGGCTGACATTGTAATTCAGCCACTTGCACAATGAATCTTTGGACCTGATTCTCAGCAATATCGGCTCTTTTACTACAGGCAAGAAGACTCTCCTTTGTAGCAGTTTCTGATTGCTCTAGATCAGTGATCAAAAATGTATTTTTAAGTGGATCATTTTCCTATTGTTTTTCAAAATAAATTTTTTGCTGATAGGTCATATCAGTTCTATTTTAGATTACACATTATCTTAGAATACAGAAAATAAAAACATTATACATATGGAATAATCAAGATACCTTAAATATAGAATTACAAATTTATTATCATCAAATCTATATTTACAACTTGAAAGAAATCATAAAATGTTAGAGAAAAGTCTACACCATGTAAATAAAATTAACCCCTATATAATTAAGAACATTTAATCATTTTAATTACTTCCTTCATGCTGTTTCATTATCCCTGTAAGGCTTGAGATATTTGGGTGATAATTCATTGCTTTTAAAAGAACACATGATTCTGAATTTTCATTAGTTAACTTGTTTCCCGATGAATTAAGAATGAATTTCATTCAGGAAAATACCTCTTCACATAACTAGTTGGATCCAAAAGCTGATAGTAAAGCAAATCCGCTTTCTTTATCGAAGAAAACTTGAAAGGAAGTGATGCCCAAAATGTAGCTATCATCCTTAAGTGACTTTCATTAGTAGCTTCAAGTTATCTTCTTAAAGCCTTGAATTTGCCCATATTGCTGGGTTTTTGAAGTCAATTAATTCCATATCCAGTTTTTGATTTCAAGAAAATTGAAATATTGGAGGTCCAACACATTATCCTCCATTCCATCAGGCTTTATTATAAAACTGAACATAGGACCATTGGCTTTAAACCTCTGAAATCGGGTTTCAAATTCTGTTTGAATGGTATCCATGTAACTTTTAGAATATCTACTTCTGCACTGTAATTTCTTTATGAGTTTTTACTAAAGGAAAATACTTAAATGTTTGTTTCTCTAAGTCACTCTGGAATAGAACTATCTTATAACAAGAACTTTTCCTTTCTTCATAAACTTTGAGAATTATCTGTTCCATGGCCTGGAAGTGCAAATTTAAATCATTCACATAATTAGTAATATCTGCTAAGAATTTTAATTTAAGAAGCCAATTTTATCTTGAGCTGAGGGAAACTTTCACCGATTTCACTCATAAATATTTCAACTGCATCAATGCATTCCACAAAGTGATTTAGAACCTTTTCTCTGCTTAACCAGTGAACTTCAGTATGCATTAATAAATCACTATATTCACATTTGATTTCTTCTAAAAATGTCTTAAATTTTCAGTGATTCAGGCAGAACAAGCTATAATTGTGTTAGTAATTTTAATCACTATGCTCATGACTTCATTCAACTGTTTCAAGGAGATTTTTGCACATAAATTTTCTTCAGGAATTATACAGTAGAGTGAAAGTCTTGCAAGTTCCTTCTGCAGTAGGTTTATGAAAATCACTGAAAAAAAGAATTCCTGCCATGAGGTCAATTCAGACTCACAGTGACCCTCAATGAATTTCAAAGGCTATAAATCTTTAGGTCAGATCACCTCATTTTTCTCCCATGGATAAGTTGGTAGCTTTGAATGGGTGACTTTGAACTGCTGTCCTTGCAAATCAAATTCTAAACCTACTATTTTATCAGGGTTACTGAGTGTGTACATTAAGAGTGTAATATGCCACCTAATTCTATACTACACAATATAGGAGTTTACTCTTTATCACATTTCCCAGCCTTACTTTGAAGATCCCCTAACAAATAAACCTAAAGGTAAATCTTCACAATATTGAACAGCTTGAATTGCTAAACAATGTCATGCATATGGAGAGTTTGAGTCCTTGTTTAATGGGTACATCGGTACATCTCAATGATGAAACGTACCTCGGGGATAATGCTGTGGAAGAAAAGAAACATCTCTCTCCAGA
>PVJH01000919.1:0-194963 GCA_004026705.1 Nesogale talazaci
CCAGCGGCCCCGATCCGGCCCCGCACGGGCCTCAGCGCCGGAACGTCCCGCGCTCGCCTCCGTTCCCCTCCATCCTTCCTCCCTGCCTCTGCCAGGGCTCGGCTCCCGCCGCCTTCCCCACCCGAGCTCGCTGCGGTCCCAGCCCACCAGCTCCTGTCCGTGCCTTCACCTTTTAGCGGGGAAACGGCGCCGTTCGCCTGCGCACCCGCGCCGGTCCCCCCTCCCCACAGCTGCGGCGACGGTGGCGCTGGCGAAGGCGGCGGCGGTGGCGGCCGCGGCAATTCCAAGAGACGGGGCGGGGCCGCCACACTTTCCACACCCCGGCCTCCCCGCCCTTTCCCGCCCCCACCTCGGCCCCACTTCCGGGATAGGCCCCGGGCGCGTCACAGGCACCGCCCTCTCGGTCTACCATTGGCTACCAGGTTCACGAGGCCCCGCCCAGTCACATGAAAAGCGCCCTGGCAACCCCACGTGCTGCGGATTAGTACACTTCCGGCGTGGAGAGCACTTTCTGGAGTCAAGCTGCTGAGGGGAAAGTCGCCCGCAAGGAGACTTGCGCCTTCCCACCCCGAGGTGCCTTGTGTTGGGGTCCTAGTTGACGTTAACGGGAACCTATTGGGTCCGAACCCCCGCGATGAATGGCCACTGCCTTCAGGTGCGTGGTGGGTATCACGTGACAGTTGTCAGAACTCGCGAGGCGCGCGAATTCAGCGGGTGCTCCGCGTGGCAGAGGAGGGAGTTTAAGGTTCAAACTCTTAAGCCCAGATTCACAACCCCCTGGGGTTCAAACACACGCTTGTTTCCCGAAGAACAGCCCACCGGTATTATTTTGTTACCTGACTCCAACCCCATGGATTCTGCCAGCCACTGCCATGGTGGCAGGCCAGAGCCAACCATGCTGCTAGGGGTAGGAACTCTGGAGCAATCTTTATAGAAAAATCATCAGTAAAATGACCTAAGCCACTTCTCCCAAAGGGTTATTATGGAGCTCAGGAGTTGGATGATTTGCGCTCCGCCCTGTTGCAAAAGTTATCCCCCAAGTGTTCTTTTCATTTGAATCTTGCCCAGAGCCCACATGGTCTAGGGTGATGGTCTTCAAAATTGACCAAGAGCGAATAGAGACCCGAATAGTATTAAGGACCTGGAGGTGCACGCCCTTTTTTCTCAGTTCCATGTCTCATCCCCTGTTTACTTTGCCCAGCCCACAGTCTCATTTGTGGGTCCTTTGACTCAGTATTATTGTGATAAGAGTAATCCTTTCTCTCCACAATTTTCTGCGGCTCTATAGTTTGTATAGACAGTTCACATGCATTGTCTGATTTAAATGTCGCAAGTTTAATTCAAATCGAGCTCAGCTTCCAACTGATGCTTGAGAAAACCAGACTAGAACTACTGTTTGAATCCCCTCTGTTTTCCCATACATCGCAACACCTTTCTCTGTCGTAGTTGCTAATTTTAGAAGAGTATTTATTGGGGCAGGAGCCCTGGTGGTGGTGTAGTTTGACGCTGGACTGTGATCTTCGTGGAGTTCAAAATCACCAGGAGCTCTGGTCCTTGTGCTCCTCCTGTAAACAATTAGTCTCAGAAACCCACAGGAAGTCACTAAGAGTCAGCATTGTCTCTGTGGCCATGACTTTGGTGTTGAATTTAATTATTTGGGTAGGTATTATGTTAAGTGTTTTATGTGTATCATTCATTGGACATTGATGCCACTCTCCACCCCCCACCCCACCCCCCACCTTAGGGTTTAAGATATAATTTAAAGTAAAAGTCACTGTTTTTAGTTCTATGAACTTGAGAAACATGTAGTTCTGAACTGACCACTAAAGTCTATAGAATATTTCCCTCACTCCAAAAGTTTCCTCTTGTCTCTCTGTTTTCAAAGTATTCTACACCCCGGCCCTGGACAACCCTTCAGAGCCATCCTTATTTCCATCTTCCGTTAAGCAAACAATGAGAGAAACAGTAAGTAACTTGTGCTCAGAATCCCAATGCCAGCAAGTTAGAGAACGGAGATTGAAATCTATGCAGTTAGATTCCTGCTCTAATACCAAAAAACTGCATTTACACATGACTTAAATTTTGAATCAAAATATATTCATCCAACACTTATTTATTTGGGCACCTTTGGTTCTGGAATTACTATATTGACAAGACAGTCTCTAATCTATCAGGAGCCTGTAGTTAACACAGGAGACAAACTAGAAATTTAATAAAACTATTATAGCATTAACTATTACAACCGTCATCGAGTCAATTCCAAATCACAGTGAACCTACGTAAATATTTATCAAGGCAGACTGCCTCACTTTTTCCCCCCAGAAGAGCATTTGCTGGGTTTGAAACATGGAACCTTGAGGTTAGCAGTCCAATGCTTACCAGACAGTGCCCCCAGAGCCCCTTTGCGGGGACTGTCCTCCATAAGGGAATAGGCCCTAGGGGGCTGGTTTTATAATAGAGGGGTCAGCTAAAGAAACAGCAGATGAGGCGTACAAGGATGCACCTCTTCATTACAGGCCTGAACAGAAAGGGGGGTAAATGTATTCTCTTCATAGGCTTATATAATCTTGGGCATGCAAAGCATGAGGGGATATATTAGAGACATACATAAAACATGAAAGAAAAGGGCTAAGAGTATGCAGGTAACAGGAGAGGACATGTGCTAAGGACATCCATATGACAGGAAGGTACATATGTAACAAGATGGGTGGATTCTAGAGTTAACATGTGGCCTAACCTTGGTTGTCCCTGAGCTCACTTGCCCTTAGTTGTTCCTGAGCCTTTCTCCAGGGATTAATCTATGATCTCTAGCAGGCTGTATTTAGGGTGGGACAAACAATAGGGTTTGATTGCTCTTGATGGCAGACAACCTTCAGGCAAATAGTCTTCAAGGAGGTAACCTTCAAGCTTCTAGAAGCAACCAAGTGTTCACAAGCAGCACCTTAAAATTGAAATTCTTACTAGGGGGACATTGTGGGGAATAACTTTTACATAGAAGAATGGGGTATATCTTTTACTGGAATGTATCTTCAGCCCAGGAGCATGAAGGCCTCCTTCACCAGAACCTGATTCCCAGATTCCTTAAATATGAGTACAGGGAATTTCCTAGCATACACTCTCTTCCCAATTCTCAGTTTCCAATACCCCTCCAGACAGTGGTTCTCAACCTCCTTAATGTCGTGACCCTTTAATACAGTTCCTCATGTTGTGGTGACACCTCAGTCACAAAATTATTCATTGCTACTTCATCACTGTAATTTGCTACTGTTATGAATCAAGGGAACCCTTGTCAAAGGTCGAGACCCACAGGTTGAGAACCACTGCCTTAAGGAAATAACTACAACCCTGGGTGAAGGAGGAAGAGTTATTGTATTGGGGCATTGAGTTTATTTTAATGCTGGTGGAAAATTGTGGAAAGGGATATCAGTAATGGTTGGACAACATGAAGAATGTAATCATTGGCACTGAATTATACATGTAAAATTTATTGAATGTGGGGAGGGGAAATAACTACACAGCACTGAAAAAAGAAACACCTGTTTAGGCACTCAGATAAATATAATATGAGCCACATGTAATTTAATTTTTTGTATCATCAAAATATAAGGAGAAATAGAATAAGTTAATTTTAATAATATACTTGACTGAACAGTATATTAAAATTATGTTGTGCATAACAGGTATCAAAATTATTAATATTTTATATTCAGCTTAACAAAAATATTTTATATCCTTGTTTTCATACTAAACCTTCCAAATATGGTGTGTATTTTACAACACATCCCAATTCAGACAAGCTACATTTCAAGGGCTAGTGGCTATCTTACTGAACATCCCAGGGTTAGAAGGTTTAGAGACTGATTATTTTAGTCATATAATTGGAGATCTGAAAGAAGATTGCTAGTTAGCCCTGAGGAAGGGGGAGGAGAAGGCATTTTAAGCAAAGAGAATGGGGTTGCAAAGGCCCATTGGTGACAATTGTGGCAAATATTCTGGACAAATGGCTTAGTATGACTGGCACAGACATGGGGCCCCTCTGGACTTTTTCACAAGAGTTGTGTTAGTTCTGGGGAGACTAGAGAAACAAATCCATAGAAATCATATGTGCATAAGAGAGTTTTATGTAAAGGGCAATTATGAAAACATCCCAACCTGCCATCCAGTTCAGAAGCAACAAAGCCCACATGGAAGAAGCACACCAGCCTGGGTGACCATGAGGTGTCAAAGGGATCCGGTGTGAGGCATCAAAGAACTAAAAATTATATCATCATAAATGAGGGGGAGTACAGATTGGGGACCCAAAGCCCATCAATAGGTGAAGCGACATCCCCTTACAGAAGGGTTGCCAGGAGGAATTGAGCCAGTCAAGGTACAGTGTAGTAACTGAAATATGCGACTTTCCTCTAGTTCTCAAATGCTTCCTCCCACCCACTATCATGATCCCAATTCTACCTGACAAACCCAGCTAGATCAGGGGATGTACGCTGGAGCCAGAAACATGGGCAATTCAGGATAGACGATCCCTTCAGGATCAGTGGTGGGAGTGGTGATACTAGGAGGGTGGAATAGAAAGGGGGAACCAATAGCGGAGATCTACCTATAACCTCCTCTCGGGGGTACGGACAACAGGGAAGTGGGTGAAAGAACACATTAAAAAAAAAACCCCAACTATTATCAGGAGGTCAGTCTCTGGAAAAGGAGTGTATGCTTGGTCAAGCTGTGGGTCAGTGAATGGGAGGATCCCACAATGAGATGGATTGGCACAGTGGCTGCCACGGTGGGCTCACACATCAACGGTTGTGAGGATGGCACAGGATGGGCCAGTGCGGTGTTAGGTTGCACATCAGATTGATGAGTTCGGATCAATGTGACAGTCCCTAGCTAACCGCAACATTTCATAAATCAGTCGTGTACTCAACCACCTCTTTATTACCTACCTAACAAGTTAATATCTGAAAAATAACAAGGAACTGTCAAGAAGTCAATTCCTTAAAAACAAATAAAAAGGAAAAGAAAAGAAAACATCTCAATCCTGTCCAGTCCAAACCCCTAAATCCAATAACAGGCCCTATGTCTGATACCACTCTATAAAGCCCTCTTCAGACCCCTGAAACACATGCAATGATGCTGAGTGCAAGAAGATCACAGGTCAGTGGGTGCAAAGACAGTGGCAGGTAGAAGCCTCTCGGCACTTGCAAGGGTCTCCACACCCAGGACTGCTCCAGGGTAGGTTCATGTGACTTCTCAGGGTTGTCTTGCAGGAAGTGAGCAGAAAGAGTCTCTCCTGCTTGCAAAGGGAAAATCCAGGAGTTTCCAGAGTTCTCAGAAGACGATGCCCACACAGAGGCCTCATTGGTTATATGTTGATTGACATATAACCATGGTCCGACTCCACCTATTCACTCAAAATCCTCTCAAATTGATGCCAGATTATGTAACTACCACAAGGGCAATGGAGAAACTTTGAAGCAGAATTTATGAACAAAGGACAGACACAGTTTTTTATTTAGATAGACCCTTCTGGTTGCCACTTGGAGAAATTTTTCAGGGAAGCAAATATTGAAAGTAGGAAAGCAGGCAAGAAGAAGTGATGTCATGACTATGAGTAGTGTGGAGTAGAAAATGATCATTAACTGATTACTGCTAAAAAATGGGAAGACTCATAGTATGAAGAGAAATCAAATTAGGACTTGTTTGCTGGCTTATGAAATGAACAATTGTTAGAATGGTGGAAATTTCCAAGGAAAGTTGAGTTTACCTTTGGGTGGATGAAAACTGGTTCCTATGAGAGAGCTAGCTGCCTAAAATAAACATATATGTCTATCCACCATTAATATGCTTGTCAGTCAGTATGTAAGGGGTCATCAAAAAGTTTGTGTAAAATGAAATGAAAACGTAAAGGAATTTTTTCTGTGGACTTTTTGAAGCCCCCTCATATAGATAATGATGATGAAGATCATTGACACACAAGATCTCAGTGTAGGTGTGCTTTAGGGAAAAGAGGTGTTTCTACCACATTTTAGGAATGCCCAGGTAGAATGAGGAAGGACAACTTAATTCTTGTGTTTCTTTGATCACAAGAAGCAGAAATCAATTACTCCCAATGTAAACAAAGAGCAAGTTTATAGGAATGGTACAGAGGAGCTCAAGCTTTGAAGGGAAGCTTGAAAGAAGAGGAACCATGGAACTTTAAGGTTTCAGGTTGATGTAGTCAATTAATATGATCCTTCTACCCATAATTCCTTATGTGATATGTTATCTTTGTAGATTCTATACTTGTGGCTATAATCTTATTGGGATGGGGGGATTTCTTTATTGTAATGGAAAGAATTAAGACCTGAATTGCGTAGTATGTATGAACCAAGCCACGCCTTTGTTTTCATGAGAGCATGGTCTGCTGAAAGACAAAAACCATACCTCCATTAAAGCATTAAAGCCATTCTTCTGTGTGTAAGAGTCATCTAGGACCATTGATAAATCACTTTCCAGATCTGTCTGACATGGTGGAGACCCAGACCAGAATTACCAGAATTCTCTGTACCAGAAGTACAGAGACTGAGCCAGGACAAAGAAGCCAGGCCAAGGCCAGAGGTCACAGCAAGACAACCACGAGACAGAACAACAGAGCAATGCTGAGGCAGAGCAGCAGGTAGGCTCCCTGGTCTGTGGAGGCAAAGGCCAAAAGACCACCTGGGTGAGGGCTGCGGACTAGAGAGACTTGACTACTGCCAAACAATCTGTGTTACTATGGACCAGTAACTGTTTACTGATCCTGACCTGTAGTAACCTGTTAACTTCCTTAATAAACTCCCATAACTGTGAGTATTGTCTTTGAGCTCTGTGTGGCCATGGCAATGAATTGTTGAACCCAGCTTAGAAATAGAGCAATGTGAGTGAGCGGGAAGTTTGGTGTCAGGATGGGTAAAGAAGGATGAATTGTGGAGGCATGTCTGGCAGCTGCCATCATGGGAATAGAGAAGTCAGAGGAGATCAGACATGGCCATCTCCATGCCATTTGAAGCACTAATCTAGTTTCATATGATGCCAGAAGAATGAATCACCTCTAAGTGTCAGTAGAATGTAAAAGTTCTAGAAGGTGGAATTCTGTTTGCTCTAGCTTTTGTTTCCTACCCACTCCTTGACAAGTTTCCTTGTTCCAATAGTTATATTTTGACTTTATATTGTACCAAGTAATTTCTTTTTTTTGGGGGGGGGGCATCACTGCCTCTGGTGGTGGTGGGCACTACCCACTGCTGCTCCTGAGAGCTGCTGCTGGATTTCAACCGCCAAGCCCACGGGCCGCAGTCCCGCACTTAACCACTTATGCTACCGGGGCTCAGCCCGTACCAAGTAATTTCTAGCCCCTCTATTTCCTTTAAAACAAAACAACATTGGATTCAAAATAGCCTTAACCAAAACAGCAAATTATATCATTTAGATACATAAACAATATATTGGAATATATTCAGATTGACAAATTCAGTCTGAATTAATTTTTAAATCGGCTGTCGATAGTGAAGGAAAGTGCATGGGTAATGGCTGTGTCTTGGGCTGTGATCCTCATGTCAATAGTCTGAAACTTTGAGTCATTCTTCAGAGGAAATACAGGACTTTCTACTCTCATAAAAAGTTAAATTCAGACTGAGCCCTGGTGGTGCAGTGGTTGTGTGCAGAACTGCAGCCCACCGGTTTGACGGTTCAAATCCAGCAGCAGCAATCCAGGAGCAAGGCTCGGCTTCCTACTCCCACCAGGGCCGTCATGACCACCCCCCCCCCAACCAAAAAAAAGTCAAATTCTCAGAAACCCATTGGGTAGTTCTACTCTATTCTATAGGGCCATATGAATAGGCAACAACTCAATGATAGGGCGATTGTAGTGAGCCATCTATGACTGATAATTATCCATCTGTCCAATTATTTCAATGTTTTATTACATAGGTCAATAAACTCCCACAGTTCTTTCTGTGACTAAAGCTTCACATTCATGCAGTTTAATTTTGCATTTAATTCCCACCTGCCAGTAGGGATTAGATTCTGGCCCACATTATCAATGAAGATTGAGGGATTGTAGCTCTTGATAGGTGCATTCAAGTCCATCCCAACCCACAACAACCTGATGCTGAACAGTACAAAATACTGTTTGGTCCTGCACGGTCCTCCCAATTATTTCTATGTGTGAGCTCATTGTTACAGCCACTTTGTCAAACCATGTTGTCCTGGACCTTCCTCTCTTTCACTGCCCCTCTATTGTACCAAGCCTGCTATTTTTCTCCAGGGCTTGGTCTCTCCTGTGACATCCGAATTTTTTGTGTTAGTCCAGATAGACTAGAGAAACAAATTCAGGGAGACTCATATCAGAAAAAGCTTTAGGGAGGGAGGTTGGGGGAAATGAGAAAAAATACAAAGAGCTCAAGTAGAAAGAAAATGTTTTGAAAATGATGATGGCAACAAATATACATATGTGCTTGACACAATGAATAGATGTATGGATTGTGGTAAGAGTTGTATGAGCCCCCAATATAATGATTAAAAAGAAGAAAAGAAAGAGCTTTATATAGAAGAGCAATTGAATACTGAGAAAACATTCCAGCCCAGTTCAAATCAAGTCCATAAGTCCAATATTAACCCATATATTCGATATCAATCTATAAATTCCTCTTCAGACTTTTGCAGCACGTGCAATGGGGCTGAACACAGGAAGATCACAGGCCAGTGGGTGAAAAGTCTTATGGATCCAGTGACAATGGAAGGATCTCAGTGCAGGCAGGGATCTCCACATGGCCCTTCAGTTCCAGGGCTCTTCATGTGTCTGATCAGCTGGAATGTGTCCCAGGAAGTGAGGGTTTTTCCTGCCTTCAAAGAGCTATTTATAGCCCAATGCTTACAAATGAGTTCTTCAAGCTGCAACCTGATTGATAGGCTCAATTCCATCCCTTCACTCTTGAGTCTCAAATTGACAACAGATTACAACTATCACAGTATGTAAGATAAAGTCTTGTTATCATTGCCTCTAAGGAGCACTGTAGCCATATATATATATATATATATATATTTTGGCATCATTGCTCCGGTGGTGGAAGTAGGAGGCCCAGCCCCACTGCTGGAATTGAACCTCCGTCCCAGTGGGCCGCAGTCCCGCGCACAACCACTACGCCACCGGGGCTCAGCCGCCATATTTTTTTAAAGACAGACTTGTTTGTCCTCTTGGCAGTCCATGATACTTTCAGTATTCTTTGCCACCATCACAACTTAAATGCATTGTTTCTCGTTCAATCTTTTTATACAATGTCCAACTTTCATATGCATTTAAGGCAATGGAAAACACCACATCACGGTTCAAGTACACTTCAGTCCTCAAAGTAACATCCTTGATTTTCAATACTTTAAAAAGGTCTTGTGCAACATGTTTACCTAATGCAATATGTAGTTTAATTTCCTGACTGCTGCTTTCATCAACATTGATTGTGGATCCAAGCTAGATGAAATCCGTGGTAACTTGTCTTTTCTCTATTTATAATGAAATTATCTATTAGTGCACTTGTGTCCTCACAAGTCTTCGGTCTTCTTTACATGGGTTGTAATCCATACTGATCTTCATGAGTAAGTACTTCAATTCTTTCTAACTTTCAGAAGGTTGTGTCATCTGCATATCACAGGTTGTTAATAAGCCTTTCTCTGATCCCGATCCTGCAAACTTCATATATCCCAGATTTTCTGATTATTTGCTCAGCATGAAGATTGAACATGTATGATGAACAGACACAACCCTGACATACATCTTTCTCGATTTTAAACCATGCAGCATTCCCTTGTTTTTGCACAACTGCCTCAATCTATATACAAACTTTGAATGAACTCAATGAAGTTTTCAGGAATTCTCATTCTTTTTAAGACTATCCAAAGTTTGTTATGATCCATATAAAGTCAAGTGCCTAGGCATGGTCAAGAAAACACTAGTGAACATCTTTCTGGTATTCTCTGCTTCAGCCAAGATCTGCATGACATCAGCAGTGGTACACCTCATTCCAAGTCCACTTCTTAATCTAGTCTGAACCTCTGGCAGTTCTTTGTTGACGTATGGCTGCAACTGTTGTTGGATGATCTTCAAAATTTTACTTTCACGTGATATTAATGAGATTTTCTATAATTTGAGCATTCTGTTTGGTCACCTTTCTGAATGGGTACACTTAAGGATCTTTTTCAGTCAGTTGGCCAAATAGCTGTCTTCCCAATTTCCTGGCATAGATGAATGCGTGCTTCGAGTGCTTCATCAGCTTGTTGAAACATTTCAGTTGCTATTCCATCAATTTCTAGAGCTTTGTTTTGGGCTAATGCCTTCAGTGCAGCTTGAACTTCTTCCTTCACTACTGTTGGGTCTTGCTTTTATATAGTTTGAGTGCCTTCCAAACGGGTTCATATGCTAAACAGTCCATCAGACAATGTTCTGTTTTCATTAATAGATTTTCACTCGTCAAGTTTTTTATGTCTTTTTTTTTTTGTGGGCATCACTGCCTCTGGTAGCTGAGTCAAGTTTTTTAGAACTAGTTCAATAGTTTCCTCCTACTCTGTAAGCTCTGCTGAAATCTGCCCATCATGGATGACGTACTGGAATATGAAATATGAGTAGCACAGTTTCCAACATTATAGCAACTTGCACGCCACCACAGTAAGACAAACATACAAACAAATGGTGGTCTCATAGTTTAGGGGGCTGGCAGTTTGGATTCAGAACACCAAGTCTATAAGAACATCGATTCTTTTTCTTCTGGCTCTCGAAAAAGGTCCTTGTCTCTTCAGCTTCGAGTTCTGATTCCTTAGAGACCTCCAGATGTCTTGATATCCATCTTTCCCAAGGTATAGGTTCTCAGCTTAGAGACCTTCTCTCTTGGTAGCAGTGAGGTCCTGGATCTGGATCTCTGCTCTGTTCAATTCTCTCTTTTCATCTCTTATAAGAGAAAATTTGTGACTCAAGCAAACGTGAATGGAGTAAGGCTTTGAATTGAGTCATGCTGTCTTATAAGGCTATGACTTAACATACAGCCCACACTAAGTTCGCTTCATTAACATGGAAGTTTAGGACTGTCAACACATAATTACATAATACCACAAAATGACAATTCATTATCTCAAAAAGTGGGGAAAAAATGACAATGCCTGCCTACTCAAATTAATAAATAATACTAACTATGAAGGTGCTTAGCAGGTTTCAGTGGAGTTTCCAGACGAAGATTAACTAAGAAGAACAACCTGGCAATGTTTTTTAAAAATCTGTCATTGAAAACCTTATGGACTCTTCTTCCTATGTACAAAGGTTTGTCATGATTTGGGGGTTGACTATAACAACATGAAGATGCACCATGTTTATAAAAATGCAGCTTATTGGATTCAGAAGTGCTACATACATACTTGAGATTTCATTAGCTTTAATTACCAAAATACTTTGAACTTTTAAATATGTAATATTTAACTAGGTTTGTCAAGTAGGAAGTTTAACTAGGTTTGTAACTAGTATTCTGTGCTTTCAGCCAAGATCCATCTGACATTCAGTAAAGACAGCCCTTGTTCCACATCTTCTGAATCCTGCCTGCACCTCTGGCAACTCCCTACGAATGTACTGCTGCAATTGTTGAAGGATCTTCCGCAAAATTTTACTTGCACATGGTATCATTTATATTGTCTTATAGTTTGAGCATCCTGTTGGTTTGCCTACCTTTCTTTGAAATGGGTACGAACATAGATCTCTCCCACTCAGTTGACCAAGCAGCTGCCTTCCAACTTTCTTGACATAGATGAGTGCTTCCAGGGCTTCATCAGCATGATGAAGCATTTCAGTTCATGAGCCTTGGTTTTGGCGAATGTCTTCAGTGCAGCTTAGACTTCTTCCTTCATTAACATTGGTTCCTTATCATAGGCAACGTCTTGAAATGGTTGGATGTTGACTAATTCTTTTTCTTTGTGGCATCCCTGCCCTGGTAGCAGTAGCAAGTCCAGCCTTGGTCCTGGAGAGCTGCTGCTGGATTTGAACTGTCAACCTTGTGGGCTGCAGTCCCGCAAACTACCACTAAGCCACAGGGCTCAGCGGACTAATTCTTTTTGTTTGTTTGTTTTTTGGGCATCACTGCTCTCTCACGGGAGTGGGAGGCCCAGCCTTGCTGCTGCTGGATTTGAATCGCCAAGCCAATGGCTGCAGTCCTGCACTCAACCACTACGCCACCGCGGCTCAGCCCGTTGACTAATTCTTTTGAATGTTGACTAATTCTTTTTGATACAGTGGCTCTGTACTTTTTCCATATTTAAAAAAATCATTTTATTGGAGCCTCATACAGCTCTTATCATTATCTATCCATCCAGCCATTGTGTCAAGCACATTTGTACATTTGTTGCCATCATATCCAAAACATTTTCTTGCTACTTGAGCACTTGGTATCAGCTCCTTATTTTTTTCCCTTCTTCTCATCCCTCCTCCCTTGTGAAACCTTGATAATTTGCAAATTATTATTTTTTCATGTCTTACATTGATTGATGTTTCCCATTTCATCCTATTTTGACACTTCCTGTATCATTTTGCTACTAGAACCTTTCAATATTGTAACTCAAAATTGGATTTTTCTTTTCTTGAGCTCTTTTCATTTAAGAAATGCTGCATGTGTTCTTCCTTTTTGGCTTTCCAACTCCAAGACTTTACACATTTCATTATAGTACTTGTGGTAGTTACATAATCTGGTGTCAACTTGAACTATTAAGAGTGAAGGGGGCGCTAAGCCCTGGTGGTGTAGTGGTTGAGTGTGGGACTGTGGCCTTCTGGCTTGGCAGTTCAAATCCAGCAGCAGCTCTCTAGGAGCAAGGCCAGGTCTCCCATTCCCACCAGAGGGCAGTGATGCCCCCCCCCAAAAAGAGTATAGGGGTGGAATTTAGCCTATCAATCAGGTCTCAGCTTCATGACATCATTTGGAGGCACAATGGAAATGAATAGCTCATTGTAGGGCAGAGATACACTCTCCTTGCAAGACATTCCTGTTGGCAAACCACATGGAGACACACTGATGGAGCCAAAGCCCTGGAGTTGGAGGAGCCACGTGGAGATGCTGAGATGCTTCTACCACCACTGGATCCACAAGGCTTTCCACCCACCAACCTGTGATCTTCCTACATTCAGCATCATTATATGGCTGCGTGAGTCTAAAGAGGAATTTAGGAACTGGTATTGATACATGGGGTAATATCAAACTTATGGACTGAGCTGGAATGTTTTCTCAATGTACAATTACGCTTTATATAAAGCTCTTTAATATACACATATGAATATCTATAAATTCATTTCTATAGTCAACCCAGACTAATATAATACTTTGTCTTCACAAGCTATCCCTGAAAATTTTCTGTTCTGTTCTTTGACTTCATGTTTTCTTCCACTTGCCTTAGCTACTCTACAATTAAGAACAAGTTTCAGAATCTTTTCCGACATCTACTTCCTTTCCTGTCTTTTAAAAGACCTTTTGGGCTGAGCCCCGGTGGCGTAGCGGTTGTGCGCGGGACTGCGGCCCACTGGGATGGAGGTTCGATTCCCGCTCACAGGAGCAAAGGCTGGGCCTCCTACTCCCACCACCAGGGCAGTGGTGCCTAAAAAACAAACAAAAAAAAGACCTTTTGCTTTCTTCATGTATGATGTTACTCCCTCCCCCTCCCCCCGTTTTTATTGGCACATAATCCACATCATACAATTCTGCTTCCTTGACCTTGAATCACCAGCCCAGGTGAGTTGAGGAACTTCCAGTATATTAACTGTTCCATGAAAGTGAGTTGAACTGAGTCCTCTGTACTTCTGTGGGGACTATTTAGCTGTTATATTACTTCTTGCTCTATAAATACATCCATATATGGATAGATATATAATCATAAGTATTCTGGTTTTGTTTCTCTAGAGCAATAGTTTTCAACCTGTTGGTCACAACCCCTTTGGGGGTTGAATGACCCTTTCACAGGGGTTACCTGATTCATGACAGTAGCAAAATTACAGTTATGAAGTAGCAACGACAATAATTTTATGGTTGGGGGGGTCACCACAACATGAAGAACTATATTAAAGGGTTGGGGCATGAGGAAGGTTGAGAACCACTGCTCTGGAGAAGCTTACCTAACCTAACACAATCAGTATCCAAGGTCATCATGCAATTTAGTCCATGACGTGACTCACAGAGGTTTGATTAGAAACACATTCATAGAATCTACCCAAGAACATCAAATCTGGACTCTTGTCTCCTCCATCTCCCTACAGGGATTATTTAACACCCCTTCCCAATGTGAGGTTACTTCTCCCCTATCACCCACCATACTCACCAACAGAACCATCTTCCAAAATGTGGATGTTTTCCTCTCCTGCTTCTAGCTTGGTCTTTGAACTAGGATTCCCTTTCAATTCTATGGAAGGTCTCTTGATTTTCTCAACCATTTCTTGATGCTATATAGCCTAAGTGGATGGTCATCTTGCATTTCTCACCTCTTGAGGGAGTGACCCCAGATAGTGTGAAGTTTCTTCCTTCAAGTTCTTCCTTCGAGCCCTTTGGGGTACGCAAAAGGGAGGTGATATATATGGTTTATGACTGGTAGGTAGACTTCTCCCCTTTTGTTTAGGTATTGGTTCCTAAGATTTGTTTAATTGGTGCTTCTTCTCATAGTAGTGAACTCATACAATATCTGTCTTTTTATGGTTGACTTACACGTATGATGGTCTTAATGACATCCAGCAGCTCATTGTGTCTTCTGTCATTAGTGTTCAGTAAGTAAATCTGTTCATGAGATGTTCTCAAAATTCAGATGTCAAATACTCAAAGTTGTATTTTGACTCTTGTGGACTTGTTTTAGCTTTCTCCAGCTTCAACCTTACCTTCTATAAGAGCAATTGATGGTCTGTTCCACAGTTATCCCTGGCCTGGTGTTAGCTGCTAATATTGAACTTCTCCATCATCTCTTCCCCACAGATATAGTCAATTTTATGTCTGTGTCTTCCATCTGGAGAAGCCCATGTGTATAGTGGACTTCTACAAAGGTATTTGCAATGAAGAAGTTGTTTTGCAAACTTCTATTATGCAAGCTCCAGCTTCATTTTTATCACCGAAGCCTGTCAGGGGAGCCAGCCCCTAATAAATCATCATAGGTCTCACAGACCCAATTGTACAGCAATAATATATAAAGAGTATATAGTAAAGTCATAGAAAATAAGAGAGATAGGAGAGAGAGAATAAAATGAAGGAGTCAGATACACTTTATGGTAGCATACTCACCTCAATCCCTCTTGGTGATCCACATGAGGATGTGAAATGGCAGGGGAGAGAAAGCAGTTCAAAGAGGGGAATTGGAGACCTAAGGAGAAGGGACTGACTGGAGTACAGAGGAGAAGGGAGAGAGATAGCGAGAGATTTATTACTAACCAAGGCTTATATATCTTTTGGGGGCATGGAAGCCCCCTGATTACAGGTAAAGGCATATCACAGGAAGGGGTTGTACAGTAGATAATACAGTAATGGGAGGGGGGTAGTCTAGGTGTATACACACAATAAGAAGGGGAGGGGTTGGGGGTACACATGTGACAAGATGGGTGGATCCTAGATTCAGGATGATGCCTAACTTTGGACATCCCTGAGCAAGTTTGACTTATTCTCTGGCTCTCCATGGAAACAATTACTATCCTTATCAGTAGGGTGTGAGCCCCACCTACAGTAGATGATGACTGAATGCCTTCAGGGAGAAGATCTCTGAGCATCTGACTTCCTAACACGGTGCTTAAGCAGCCTCTAAAGTTTGGCATATCTTTGGGAGAGACAAAGCTGGAGAAAAGTCTTTTTATATCCTACATATATTCCAACCACTGTTTTTTCCTCTTTGTTTTCATTCCAATCACCAAAAATTATCAATGTATCTTAATTTCTTGTTTGATTTTTGACAATTTATGAATGTTCAATTTATGTTTCCCTGGCTTTAGTGGTTGGTGCATCAAATTGAATACTAATTTATTGGGTTTCCTTGTATGTGGATAGATACCCCATCTCAGCATGGTACTTTAAGATAGATCTTGAGATGTCCTTTGTGATGATGAATGCAATGCCATTCCTCTGGAAACTGTCATTCTCAGTAAACTCTGTGACGCTGTCTGATTCAAAATGGTCAGTACTGTTCACTTCAGCTCACGAACACCTAGAATACTAATCTTTATGCATTCAATTTCATTTTTGATGACTTATGTTTTTCTTAATTATTATTAATAGCATTATTAATAGATGCTTTCAGCGATTTTTCTCATTTTGAGTTTCACTCTGTTGCACTTACAAGAACAACTGAGTCGATTCACAAGGGGGTGAGGCAGGGGTATTGTGTAGAGAAGGGACAAGGTGGGGGTGAGGCAGGGGTATTGTGTAGAGAAGGGCTAAGGTGTGGTAATTGCTTGTTCTTGGAACATTTTGCTAGGGTTCTATTCTGAGAGCCCGTGAAAAGTTCATCTATTGGACAAGAGGCCTGGTGAATAGTTCATTGGAGATGGCAGTTAAATTCAAAATGGTGGTGCTCTGATTAGCTAAACTAGCTACCACAACTCCATCACCAAATGAAGACCCAGAGATTTTACTCACTAAAGCTTTATCTGTATTATTACTGTGTTAGTCCAGGTAGACTAGAGAAATAAATTCATAAACATGCATGTGGATATAAAGGAAAGATTTATATACTAGAGAAATGGAACATTGAGAAAGCATCCCAATACAGTCCAGTCCAAGGTCATAAGTCCGATATTAGTCCATATGTCTTATACCAGTCTATAAAGTTTCCTTCTGATTCACCAAGCACGTGTAAAGACACCAGGATAATCACAGGCCAGTTGGTGCAAAGTTGTGTGCACCCAGCGATGGTAGAAGTATCTCAGTGCTGGCAGGGGTCTCTCTGTGGCTTCTCCAGCCCCAGATGTCCGATTCCATCAGGGCAAGCTCATGTGGCTTTTCCTCCAGTTCCTCCAGGTTCCAGAACTCAGGATCTATCATCATGCCACCATCTTGTCTTGTTGGTAGACCTATTCCAAGAGACTGAGTCTAGCATCTCTTTTCCAATTGGGAAATAACATGAGACTTCCCAGAATTCCCAGGAGAAAGCCATGCCCACACAAAGGCCTCATTGGCTATGTCCAGATTGACAGGCTAGACTCTACCCCTAGTCTCCCAATCATGAAATTGACACACAAGAAAATGACTGCCACAATTACTGTTGACTTTACTTTGAGAATGCAATTTTTTTCACAGTCTTATTTTGAGTGCCTTCTGGCCTGAGGGGTTTATCTTCTGGCACTGTCTCTGGGAATGTTCTGCTGCCACTCATGAGGCTTACAATATATGACAATGTTCTGATGCGATTCACAAGGTTTTCACTGGCGAATCCCTAGGCGATGGACAGCTTATTACTTCTTCATAGCTTGTTCTTTCTCTGACTGCTCTACTGAAAACTGTTCACTTTGAGTGACCCTGATGGCATTTGAAATACTAGTGACATAGCTTTCAGCATCACAACAAACTCACAGATAAGTGGTAGTGTAAATGGTTTACAAATTCCTTAAAAGTTCAATGTAACTAATATATGACCTGTGATGCCATGGAAAAATGCGTGTACAAATGTTTAAACCCCTATGCATCTGTCTGTTGTATAGTGGCAGCTAGTAACTCTAGAAATATCAGCAGGCACATTCATGGTGAACTGGCTTCTGTCGAGCTTCCAAACCAGGAACAAACTAGGAAAAAGTAGGTAGTCTATTTCTTAGGGATAGCCACTTATAATCTTATGAATAGCAGAAAAACCTTGTCTGACAGAGTGCCTGAAGATGACTCCTTCATGTTGGAAGGCAGGCACTCAAAATGTAACTGGAGAAGAGCTGCCCTTTCAAAGTGAGTCACTGATGTGACATGGATGGAACACAGCTTTCATGACCATCATTTGTCAGTGAGGCACTACTTAAATATGTCTTCTCAAAAATTAGAAGAAACATCCATTGATCATTGGATCGTGGAAGGTATGTTGTATGAGTCTTAGAGAATTAGAAGTCATCAAAAATGAAATGGAACTCATAAAGGTCCATTTCTTAGAAATTAATGAGATGAAATGGACAGGTATTGGTCATTTTGAACAGAATAAGCACATGATTTACTATGCTGGGAGTGACAAATCCAACAGGAATGGCATCACATTCATGTCCAAACATTGAAGTACAATGTTGTATATGAGAGAAAAGAATTTGGCTGGCTTCATTAGTCTAAAATTGATCATACATATAATCGATAAGGATTGATTATTGCTGGCAAATGGGATGCAGAAGTAGGAGGCCAATGGGGAGAATAAATAGTTGGTCGTGGTGACAAAAATGAAACTGGAGATGGCATTTTATAATTTCGCAAGCTCTAAGACTTCTTCACTACAAATTTCTTTTTTTCCCCCCAACAACATATGCATGAACTTCAGCAGATGGAATACACAGGAAACAAATTAACTACATCTGTGGGAAGACATGATAGAGAAATTTAATATCAGCAAAAATGAGTCTAGGAGCCAACTGTGGAACAGATCATCAATTGCTATTATACAAGTTAAGGTTGAAGCACAAAAAAAAATAAAACAAGTCAAAGAGAGTCTAACTGTGACCCTCAGTGTCCTATATGAATTTATAGACTATCTCATGAACAGATTTGAAGCATTGAGCACTAATGATTGAAGACTGTGGGGTGACCCTAAGAATATCAGAAATGAAGAAAGCAAAGGGTTATTTAAAAGACACAAAAGAAAGAAAAGACCAATTTTTTTCTTCAACATAGAGTTACTAAAGAAAGTGGGATAGGGCTGAGCCCCGGTGGCGTAGTGGTTGTGCGCGGGACTGCGGCCCACTGGGACGGAGGTTCAATTCCAGCAGTGGGGCTGGGCCTCCTACTCCCACCACCGGAGAGCAGTGATGCCCCAAAAACCAAAAAAAAAAAAAAAAAAAGAAAGTAGGATAAATGATGAAGCAATAGGATTGAATAGAAGCTTCAAAGGGCAGTTTGAGAAAACACTAAAACACTGTAATGAAATGTGCAAAGACCTGGAGTTAGAAAACCCAAAGGAACGAGCATGTGCAATATAACTCCAAAAAACTGAAGAAAAAAAGAACAGATAAATAAATAAATAAATTTAAACAACCAAGACTACACTTTCAAGATTGAAGGAGTCTATGGGCAAACTATTAAATAATGAAGGAAGCATTAAGAGAATACACAAAAAGGAACTTATACCAAGGGCTCAAGTAGAAATTATTTGGAAATGAATATGGAAATATGTGTACACATATGCTTGATTACAAATGATGTATGGATTATTATAAGAGCTGTAAGAGCCTCCAATAAAATTATTTTAAAAATAAGAAATAGAGGGCTGAGCCCCGGTGGCGTAAGTGGTTGAGTGCGGAACTGTAGCCCACAGGCTTGGCAGTTCAAATCCAGCGGTGACTGGGTAACACCCATGACCATCAGAGGCAGTGATGCCCACACACACAAAAAAATAAATAAAAACTAGAGGAAAGCTGCATATTAAAAAAAGAATAAACAAAAATCACTCTACCCAAAAAATAATTGATTCAAAGCAACCATGTCAAGAAATAGCATATAATCAGAAGGGACCTAGTGGTTTCTAATTGAGCTTCTATCCACAAAGAAATAGTATAGGATCAAGAACTGCTGGTATTGAATAAAGAAGTCCAAACTGCACTGGAGGCATTAGCAAAAACAAGACTCTAGGAACTGGCAGGCTACTATGGGTTGCCAGAAGAACAAGCAACTCTGCCTTGAAAGACATATGGCCAGGAAGGCTCCTTAGAAGGTGACATGGCAAAACTTTGCCTCACAACTTTGGACATGTTATCAGGAGAGACTAATTCCTGGAAAAAGACATCATGCTCGATAGAGTAGAAGATCAGTGAAAAAAAATGGAGACCTTCAATGGGCTGAGTTGACGTAGTGGCTGCAACGAGGGACTTGAGCATGACAACAGCTAGGAGGATGGACAAGAATTGGGCCATGTTTTCTTGTTGTACACACAGGGTCACTGAGTTAGAGATTACTTGACAGCACAGAACAACAGCCACGTTCATTGTAGCATTATTCATGATGGCCCCAAAATGGAAACAGCCCAAATACTTATCAACTGAAGAATAGCTAAACAAAAGGTGGTACTCCACATAATAAAATATAGAATAGAATGGAATGATGTCCATTTATAGGACATTATATATTGATGATCCTTGAGAACTTATAGTATGTGAAATAAAAGAGTCACAAAAGGCCACACATTGTATAATTCTATTCATATGAAATGTCACTAATGTAGGCATAGTCACAGAGGCAGAAAAATCAATGATGCCTGGAGCTAAGTGGTGGGAAACATAAAGAGTGACTACAAATAGGTACAGGATTTCTTTGGGAATGGGATGAAATACTGTGATATTAGATAATAGTAAAATTTACACAGCTATGAATATACTAACAAGCCACTGAATTGTATACTTTATAAGGATGAAATTTATGGTATGTATATTATATCTCCTTAAAACTATTTGTAAAAAACTATTTTTAAAAAATCATCATAAATGATTTTTAAAAGTTACACAGTGCTTTATTTCCAGTTTATAACATTTTTCAGCTTTATTGATATATAATTCACATATCATATAATTTAATAGTTCAATCATATTAAGAATAGTTGTGCAATCTTCACCACAATCAATTTTAGATCATTTTCTTCTCCCTTGTGCTCATTGTTGTTATCAGCCCAGTTCCCTCAACCACCCCTATGACACCCCTAGAAGACTATTAATGCAATAACTGTCTTTATAGATTTACATATCCTTCAGTTCAGAAACAAAAAACATACAAAATAAAAAGAAAACAAAACAAAAGCCCCCAAAATATCAAAAGAAAACCCTCAATAGCAAGTAAAGCAGAAAATATCGAAAACTGCAATAAATTTAAAATGAGCCAAAAGGGAGATCGAATGATATGGTGTTACATTTTCACCTAACTACATCTCCAATAATCCACTTTACAATGTATTCTAATAGCAAAGCTATTCACACCCCTGGACCATGATCACAAGGGAGCTCACCAGAAGTTGAATCCATGATGGATTTCGGACTTTCTCTCTCATCCATGCCTTTCTGCAAACCAGGTGCGCAGAATTTAAACTTTAATACCAATCCCTCCTGCAGACTTGAATGTTATGATTTATAACCCTTTGATCACACAAGCTGATGTGGTTCTTCCACGTGAACTTAGCTGGTGCTTCCTTTAGATGGCTGATTGTTCTAAGACAACCCTTTAATACCTCAGATGCTATTTTTTCTAATAGGGGCGCAACACATATCCTTGATAGGCCATAGTGAGGGTTCTTCTTTAAGTCTAAATATTTATTTATATGTTTCATGAAGAACTATTTCTTATTTTATTTTTATTTTAAGGGTTTCTTATTTTTAAAATAGTAATTAAAAAGAGAGGGGAAAGAGGTCATCTAGGTTGCCATAAAGCCCACTGCTCTCAAGTCAGTTCCCACTCACTGTGCTCCTGTAGCATATTTCTGAGGCTGTCAATCTTTACGGGAGCAGACAGCCTCATCTGTCTCCCAGGGACAGCTAGTAGACTTAAACCCATGACCAGGGTGATTCATAGGCCACTACTTGCTCCACAGTACCGCCGGGGCTGGTGATTCACCATGGTAACAGGAAAATGGAGATGTCACAATATTAAGATGTCACATTATCTCTAGAGTGCAGAACTATAAAGGATCCTTTTCAACCTGATAAAGGGCATAGATGAAAAGGCCCAGGAGCTAACATCATACATAAGAATAAAGCCGATTACTTTCCCTCTCTGTCTATTTCTCATGAGGCCGTAACAAATTATCACATTATTTAATGATTAAAAAAAAATCCATCTGTCGTATTCTAGTTGTGGACATTAGAAGTCCAGGCATACTATGATTCAGCTGGTTTTCTGCTGTAGCATTCTCCAGACCAGATTCAAGGTGTTGACAGGGCTGGATTTGTTTTTGAAGGCTTTGAAGATGAACCTACATCCACGCTCATTTGGCTTTTTGGCAGGATACATTTCCATGCAATTGTAGGACTGGTGTCCTTGCTTTCTTGCTGCCTGTCAATCTTAAATTGTTATCAAAGCTTAAAGGTCATCAAAATTCCTTCGCTAGAGATCCACTTCTGCTATCTCAGAAGCTAGAAGGTCCTGGCCTTCTTACCCTTTGACTCATTCTGTCTTCTGTTTCTCTGCTACTTCTTCCACAGCATCTCTCTGATGGACTCTTCTGTCTTTTATGCTTTTAAAAACTATGTTTTAGTCTGAGTTCTCTAGAGAAGCAATACCATTAGAGTATATATAATAAATATTATACATGTGCAAATTAATAATAAAATCACACAAGTGTAGAAGTGGGCAAATCTCAGCCACAACAGATTCCAAGTCTGGAATCACATGTTGGGCAGACAGTTTCTCTTGACATGTGCAACTGTAGGAGCTGATGAAACTAAGATTGGCAGGAAGGAAGCAGGCTGATGGCTGCATAGGTCAATGAATCCAAGATCAGCAGGTCAGATGGCAGGTCACTAAGGACTCCCAGAATTGGCAGGCAAGGTGGCAGGATCTTGGTTCAAGTCTAAAGAGCCAGAAGTTAATAATTCAGATAGTCCAGGCTCAGCAACAAGCAAAGCAAGCTTCTCCAGAGCTGCCAGATACACTAGGAGCAGGCTACACATTCTCAAAGAAACATTTCATATTTCAGTTGTATATTTCAGTTGCATCAGCGCTGTGCCCTGAATAAGGGTGCATCCTACCCTAATCTTGTTTTTGTTTGTTATTGCTAATCAAGGCTTAGATCTCTTTAGGAGGCGTGGTTATAGGCAACCACACAGGTCACAGGAAGGGGATGTACAGTAGGCATGAGCATAACAGGAAGGGGATGAACTGGGGTGTGCACGTAATAGGAAGGGGAGAGACTAGGGATATTATATGTGACGAGGTGAATTCTAGATTCATGTTGGCATCCTAACCTTGGTCACTCTTGCGTGAGCTTGACCTCCCTGGGCTCTTCTTCAAGGAGATAGTCTACTACTATCCTTATCAGAAGGGAGTGGGCCCTACTTAGGGTGGGACAGACTATATAGTCTGAATGCTCCAGATGGTTGATAACCCCTAACTTACTTCTGTTGACCTCCAAGTGTATACTTTTTGCCATTGTGTAGCAAGTAACTATGTTTGGCATATATTTGGGAAGACAACTTGTGAGAAATCTTTTCGTTTTCCACAGTTGATGGTTCTCCTAAGTGCACAATAACCACTTGCTTTTGCCCCTTGATAAATTCTTAGATATAGAGTCAGTCTCTAGGTGGATCAATTTCTAAAATGTCTCTAAAGACAAGTCATGATCTGTCCTGGAATAATTTCATGATGGGCCACCCTAATCTTCTTACAACTGATTGGCTGCTCATAGTGGATCCTATTTTGGAATTGACTGCAAACTGCCAAACCACCGAGAATCCTGGCCCAGGAAAATTGACACACGACCTATCACAAGGCTCATGTAATTACATTTGGCCCACTTAGATAATCCAGGGCAATCACAAAATAAAAGTATTATTGGTTCATAACCTAAAGTATAAAGTAAACATCCATGTGATACATAATGGAATAAATAAATAATTGGGGGAGAATTGAATCTCTCATGTAGAATTCCAAATAATTTATGTAGATAATTTGTCCTCAAGAAAGGGGAGCATAAATCTCCACTGAACATGTTAACTTCCTTCCAAAGAGCACAGTATAAAAAGAAAAGTGGGAATGAGAATACTTTTTATTAGAAACACTTGAAAACAGTACCTAAGCCTGTCATGATCAAGGTTAATATCAGTAGTGACACATGTTATTGATAATATATACCAATGATAGGATGTGAAACAAATGACATCTCATGACTTTTCTCTATAAAAATCTACATTTCTTGTTTACCCAGGGAAAAAAACATCAGAATATTCCAATAGAGGAATGTCTTGCAAGTTATTTGGACAGCATGCTCAGATGATTAAGATCTTTAAAATAAGGGACATCTGAGAAACTCTCACAGCAGAGAGACACCTAAGGAGATAGGAGAAGTACATGTCATACAATTTCCAGGGTGGATCTAGGATTCCAGGAACAGGATTAAGTACTAGATAAAAAAGAGCAAAACAAAAATCAAAACCACAACAATAAAAAAGTAAGCAAATAAATCTGAATTAGTTGCTAAATCTATATATTCATTGACTTTGCTAATAGTCATATAATAAAGTGGTTTATTAATTTAAATATGAATGCCCCCCAAAATTTAAGATGTTACCAAATAGCAGAAACTGTGTTAGAGAGTGTCTAGTAAGCTAGTGCTGCTTTAACAGAAATAGCACACTAAATAAATAAATAAATAAATAACAGAAATACCACAAGGGAGTGACTTTATAAATTTGTTCTTTCACAGTTCAGGAGGTTAGAACATCATCTTTAAGGAAAGGCTATCTCCCTATTAGTTCTGGGGGGAAATTCTTATCTCCTTTCTCAGTGTTCCCTGGACATGCCTAAGCATCTTGGCATCAATCTTCCCTGGGTCTGGGAGGTTCTCAGCACAGGGATCTAGGGTCTAAATGACACACTCAGCTCCTGGTTCTTCTTTCTTGATGGTATCGAGGTTTCCCTTTCTCTGTTCATCTCTCTTTCCTTTTATCTCGAATAAGATTAAAAGTGACATAAGCCATATATGTCCAAGAAATGCCTCTTGCATAGGAAAAGGACTGTAACCTGAGTTAGAGCACTGTGCCATAACCCTCTTACAACCAATGATTGGTTGACATTAGCTCAAAGAACGCAATCATTACAAAGCTGTCAAACCACCAAGAGTCATGGCTTAGTCAAATTGATACATCTTTGGGGATAACACAATCTAATCCATGACAGGATACTTGAGAATTCCCAGTATGTCTCAAGTTTTCTGTATATTTACAACTGTTATTTAAGAAAGCAAAGTCCATTAAAAACTTATGTGGCCAAGAACATATGTACAAATTCATTAAATTCTGCTTAATCATAGATGGGACCCAATATTTTTTGGACAACTGACTTGAAGAGATGCTTCACAAAGGAAATACATAGACACCCAGTAAGAGCAAGTAGTACTCAGTATCACTAGTCATCAGAGAAATACAAAGCAAAACTGCAGTCGAATGCCACCTGTATCAGTTTCTTAGAGCTATCATAACGAAGTACCACAAAGTAGGTGGCTTAACATGACATGAAGTACAGTGGATTATTTAATATGGCCCACCTAGCCATCGTGTGTACATTCCCACTAAGGGACTGGGTAGGACTCAGCTGATGTGAGTAGCTTCGGACTCAGCAATGGGACTGCATGCAGATTAAGTACGTGAAAACCACACGTGGGGTTGGTTAGTTCTGCCAACCCATGGCTTACAATGACCCATCCAAGAGGTGGAAAGAGGACCTTCCTGCCATAGAGAAAGACGAGCCAGGAGTGGAGCAGGTTCTTTTGGACCTGAGATTCCTGTAGCTAACCTTGCTTAATCCACGAGAATGACAGCTGTCCCCAAGATTGGGGGGGAGTGGGGGGAGAGAGAGAGAGAAGAGGAGAGAGAGACAAGCAGCAGCTGAGACAGCGGAATCAAGAGAATGGCACCAAACACATGACAGACCTCTTGGCCTGTGGAGGAAGATGCTGACTATCTTTGGACAAGAACCTTACTGGAAGAGTGGTATGCCTCTGGATACTTATTGAGTGGGGTGAGGCTTGCTAACTCAGAGAGAGAGAGAGCTAGAGCTGAACACCTTTGCATGGTGACTGCCATTTCTGCACAACCACATTTTTCTGATACTCCAGAACCCCAGAGTGCAAACAATAAATCACAATGTTTGCACAAAATTCCTAAACTAACCCACAGCATCATTTCAGGTTCCAAATAGGCAAAACACTGTCATTAGAATATCCCAAAGTTTATTTCCCAGCAGCAAGCCAGTGACTGATCATGAAAGTGAGTCCTTCTGGGAATGCACAAGCTTTGAGCAACTCAGGCCTGCTGATTTAATTCTTTCTGTGACCTGCATATCTATATTTTTTCTATGTATCTTTTGAACATTGAATTTATACTTTTATCTCAGACTAATCCAGGAACTATGATTTATTTTGCCCTCCTTGATTGTTTACAAATTCTTTCACTTGAAGTGAGAAACAATCATCCTATTATCCATAGCTTATTTACTTATTTATTTATTTATTAGGCATCACTGCCCTCTGGTGGTGGGAGTAGGAGGCCCAGCCTTTGCTCCTGTGAGCTGGAATTGAACCTCCATCCCAGTGGGCCGCAGTCCCGCGCACAACCACTACACCACCGGGGCTCAGCCCTAGCTTATTTACTTATTTATTCAATTCTTTTTAAGTAGCTGTGGAATTGCTAACCTTTATGCTTATGAGAAAGACATTTACCAACAGTCTTAGTTACCTGTGCTTGGTTAACTGCCCTGCTATGACAGACAGACCCCCAAGTGGGTAGCTTTAACAGACATGTATTCTCTCACAATGAAGGAGGCCAGATCTCCAAATTCAGAACAACAATGACAGGAGAAGGCTTTCTCTTCATGTTGGCTCTCTGTGGGTAAATCCACCACTCCTTCTCCATCTGTGAGCTCAGTGGACCCATATCTCTTGGTATCAATCTTCTGGTTCTAGGAGCTCAGCAGCACAGAGACTCAGGGTCCAAATGATGCACTATGCTCCTAGCTTGCTTTGGTAGAGCAGGTCCCTCTAATCCCTGTTCTTTGGTTTAATCCCTTTTATATCTCAAAAGAAATTGACTGAAGGTACAGCCTAGTCCTGGTAGTAAATCCCTCCTCACAATATAGGGCATTGATAGTGTCTCACTAATATTACAGATGTATAATTGGGATTTATTGCCCAGAATAATTCAACAGATCTCAGAATGAAGGATAATTACATAATTATATAATTCTGAGGATCACGGCCTAGTCAAGGTGACACATTATTTTGGCGACCACAATTCAATCCATAACACTAAGTAAACTTTTCATCATATGTTCTAGCCTTATATATCTAATCAAGACATTATTTTCTTAGTCCCTTAGTTTTCACCCTCTTCAGGGTAGTTATGCCAAATATTTTCAATTTTGTTACATTTGTTTGTCACAGACTGTGTTCATCTTGGGGTTCTCCAAAATACGAGTTGATCTGAAAATATTGGAATAGAACAAAGGCCATTCGTCATGATATATAGTGGAGATTTGGAAAGTATCGGGTTTCTAAGGCTTCACGTTGATGGCGGTGAGCTGAGTTTTGAGTGTATAGTCATGTATCTGCCATCAAATTATATTTCAGAGTGGTCTTATTAATGAAAAACATTCCCATTTAACCCCTTTGAAGTCAGCTAGATTATTACTCATCCTGGTAACCATTGATCTATTTTTTTAGGCCTATAGGTTTGCCCATCAGGATGTTACATACTACATTGGATTATCTGAGGAGGCTTCAAAAAGTTCGTGGAAGACAGTCATTATCATTTAATTCTATTATTCCAATAACATTTCAAAGCTGCTTGTATAATATGTCATTTTTAAGGCCTAACTTCTTTCACCTAGCAAAATGAATTTAACTTCTATCTATGTTGCTGCTCGAATATATTGCTAGTTTCTCTTTATTTTTGGATTATGATTTCACCCTTTGGATGTACAATATTTAGTTGATTCAGCTACCAAAGAACATTTTTTCCTGCCCTTTGTCTATTTGAATAGTGTTATTATCAATACTTATTTATTTTATTTACAAGTTTCTGGGTAGACAAATGTTTTTCTTTCTCTTGGCTTTACCCCTTATCTTAGTTATTACTATTATTTAAGAACTCAGATGGCATAGTGGTTATGCATTGGACTGCTTAACATCAAGGTCAGCAGTTTGAAACCACCAGCCACTCCAAGGGACAAAGAGATGGCTCTCTACTTCCATAAAGAGGGGCAGTCAAGGAAACCCACGGGGGCAGGTCTATGTCCTAGAGGTTGCTGTGAGTCAGAATTAAATCTATGGCGGTGATATACTCACATATCATATACATACACACCTTTTAATTTTTTAATATCAGGTTAGTGCTACAACTTTTTGCTTAAGTGTAGGCTTAATGGTATCTGACATGCTATATTTTTATGTTATTCAATTAAAATACTTTAGTAATATCCCTTTTGATTTTTTTGGTTCATGGGTTACTGTGTGTATGTGCGTGTGCATGTGTATGTAATTGGGTGAAGGTTTACAGAGAAAATCAGTTTTTCATTTAATAATCCATGCACATTTTGTTTCATGTCAGGGATTGTAACCCCTCAAGGTAACATCAGGTGTCCTTCTTCCTCCCCGTGCTTGCTTCTTCTCTTCCCCTCCTTTTTACCTACCCCTTCTAAAGTTTGCCCTTCAGTAACTGCTGCCCTTGTGGACTTGGAATATTGCTTATTCCAAGATTTGTATCCTTCCTAGTGTTCTTGTTCACCATATAGATCTTCCTAGGGTTTGGCTGAAATTTGAGCCACAAGAGTGAGTTCATTTTCAGATCTGGTTTCACCAGTCTCTCTCTGACCAGTACGTGTGTGTGTGTGTGTGTGTGTGTGTGTGTGAGATTTTCAGTTTTATTCCACATTTTCTTCCACTTGATCCAAGACCTTCCCATACAATTTTTTTCAAAGCTGTTGATAGAAGTATCCAGGCACCATCTGGCTTTTCTGGATTCAGAGTCATGGAAACCAATGGTTGTCTGGTTCATTGATACATGGCACTAAATGTTTCCATGCCTTCATCGTTTTTCTTTCCTCTAAGTTGGGAGAGACTAATTGTTACTCCTTAGGTAGTTGTTTATGAACTTTTTAGATTCCAGTCCCTACTCACTAAAGCATGATGTAGAACATTGTTTTTGTGCATTGCGTTATGCCAGTTGGTCTGGTGTTCCCTGAGACAATAACCCTGAGTTCTAGCCCCTGTCACTCATTCCCTCAAGGTGTTCTGTTCGGACTACTAAGCTTTCATAACTTTGCCTCCTGTATACTCTACCTCATCCATGGCTACCTACGCAGCAAAAGTAAATACCCGTGCACAGATATTCCGTATCAAATACATGCACACACCCATAACAAATATCCATGTATCGTGCCATTCTCCCTTCCACACTTATTCAGCCTGCATGTGTTTTCAAGTGTCTAATTGTAGGTCACCATTACTGCAGGATGGTGTATAAAATAGTACTTGCTTCTGTCCCCTTTATCTTTCCTTGTTATGGTCATTTTTACCAGGCTCCCTCTTGCTGCATATGACCTTCCCCTTCACCACATTAACACATGTCTATCCTCTAGCCCATGACCTCTTCTTCCATCCCCCATCCTGGTATCCATCAAAGAAAGTTTCTCTTTTTTTTGGGGGGGGGGGCATCACTGACTCTGGTGGTCGTGGGTGCTACCCAATGCCGCTCCTGAGAGCTGCCGCTGGATTTGAACTGCCAAGCCCGCGGGCCGCAGTCCTGCACTCAACCACTTATGCCACCAGGGCTTAGCTCAGAAGGTTTCTTATTAATCAAGAATTTGCTAAGGAATTTTCTGCTACTGATTTCTTTTTAAATCCCATTGTAGTTAAAAAGTATCTTTTGCATGACTAGAATCAAAGACTAGAATTAAAGAATCATCTTTAATTGAACTAGAAAAAGATATATACACTCCGTCCTTGTGCTAAGAACATCCAAGTTATGGACAACTACTACTTGCCTTTTAGTGGTAGGTAAATTTGCTTCTCTGTTGAAAAAATGGAATCAACTTCTACTCACACCAAGATCTTCATCACAACCACTTGATTTTCCTGCACATACAGCTTTTCAGTCATTAAAAAGTCTCCGAGCCTCCTTTTGCGCTCAAATAAGGCCTGTAAGGACTGTACGCACCTGTTGAAAGGTGCACATTTAGGAATAGCTCTCATTCACAACTCTCCTGGGCTGGTTGTGTTGGATAGAATGTTATCTAAGTGTCAGTGAAGTCAAGTTGATTGATTGTGTGGCAGTCGCATAATCTCCTGACAACTTACGAAGAGGAGGGGTACAATCTAGTCTGTCAATCAGGTCATAGATGGTGAGTCCTCTGTGTAAGCATGGCTTTCTCCTGAGGATTTTGGGAACTCCTATCTTTCTCTCAGGAGGCAGGAAGCACATTTTCTCCACTTGACATTGCTCTTGACTCGCCATATGGAGAAAGACTGATGGAGCCAGAGCTCTGGAGCTGGAGGAGCCATGGGGAGACCCATGCCAGTGCTAAGATGCTTCCACCACCACTGGATCCACAAGAGTTTCTACCCACTGACCTGTGATCTTCCTGCATTCGATGTCACTGCATGTGTTGCGTGAGTCTGAAAGGGATTTTACAGATTGGTATCGGACATGTGGGCTAATATCAGACTTAGGGACTTGATCTAGACTGGGCTGGGATGTTTTCTTAATATACAAATGCTCTTTATATAAAGCTTTTTTGGATATACTACCTGTATGTCTAGACTACCTGGAATAATAGAGATAGTAGTGTTCAAGTCTACTAGTCACCTTACTGCTTTTTGGTCTATTTGTTTGATCAATTATTGAGAGTCATTGAATTTTTGTCTTGCAAGAAGTATGGACAGAGTGCTGCTTAGAAGCAAGGAAGGAGATTTTGCCTTACATATTTTAGACTTGTTGTCAGGAGACACTAGACCCTAGTGAAAGACATCATGCTTAATAAAATGGAGGACAATGAAAGAGAGGAAGACCCTCAAAAAGATGGATTGACACAGTGTCTACAATGGCGAGTTTAAGCCCAGGGACAATTGTGAGTGTGCTGCAGGACCAGGCGGTGTTCTGTTCTGTTGTGCACAAGGTGGCTGTGCGTCAGAGCTGACGTGATCAGCACCTAACAACAGCAACAAGAATGAATTTTACAATTTTAATTGTGGCTTCATCCACTTATTTTGAAAAATTATATATGTAGCATATTAGATGTAACAATAGGTACAATGATTGTTAAATGTTTTGTTTTATTTGTTTTGTTTTGCCTTGTTTTTGTGCTTATTATTGTCTCTGCATTCTATCTAGGTAATATAGGCAGGATAAACAATCTGGAGTAGAAAACTATGGGACTGACAGTTCCAGGGGGACATGGGAGAGGGGGAGGAAGGGGGTGGGGTGGGGAACTAAGTGGGTGTTATTAATCCAGGAACAAGGGAACAACTGATCTAAAATTGATGGCGGGGGGGGGGGCACAGAATGCCTGATGGGGTTTAATCAAGGGCAATATAACTGAGAGGAATTACTAAACTAAACCCAAATGAAGGGTGAACATGACAGTGAGACAAGAGGAAAATAAAAGGAAATAGAGGAAAGAACTAGGAGGCAAAGGGCATGTATAGAGGTCTAAATTCAGGCATATATATGTTTAAACATATTTATATATAATGGTAGGGGAATAGATCTATGTACATATATTTATATGTTAAGTATTAAGGCAGCAGACAGACATTGGGCCTTGACTCAAGTACTCCCTCAACTAAAGAACACTGTTCTAATAGCCTGACATTCTGTGATACTCACCTTCTTGACACAATCGCTGAAGACAAAGTAAGTGCATAAGTAAATGTGGTGAAGAAAGCTGGTGGTGCCTGGCTATCAAAAGATATAGCATTTGGGGTCTTAAAGGCTTGAGGATAAATAAGTGACCATCTAGCTGAGAAATTAACAAAACCCACATGGAAGAACCACAGCAGCCTGTGTGATCCTGAGGTGTCGACGGGATCAGGTATCAAGCAACAATGACCCAGAACAGTGTGAATTGATGTGAATGAGGGGAGGGTGGAGTGGAGACCCAAAGCCCAACTGTAGACATTTGGACATCCCCTTACAGAAAGGTTACAAGAAGAAATGAGCCTGTCAGGGTGCAGTATAGGATGGAAAAAACTTATAACTTTCCTCTTGTTCATTAATATTCCCACTGCTCCCCACTATCAGGATACCAATTCTATCTCACAAATCTGGCTAGACCAGAGAATGTAAATGGCTACAAATAAGAGCTCAAGGCACAGGGAATCCAGGACAGATAAAACCTTTAGGACCAATACTGAGAGTAGTGATATCAGGATGGCAAAGGGAAGGTGGAGGGAGAAAGGGGGAACCAATCACAACGATTGACATATAGCCTCCTCCTAGAGGGATGAACAAATGGAAAACTGGATGTAAGACAGAACAGTGGTTGGTGTAAGACATTACAAATTAATAATTTATAAATTATCAAGGGTTCATTGGGGGGGAGAGAAAAATGAGCTGATACCAAGGACTCAAGTAGAAAAAAATATTTTGAAAATGATGATGGCAACAAATGTATAAATGTGCTTGACACAATGAGTGGATGTATGGATTGTGTTAAGACCTGTAAGAACCCCCAATAAAATGTTTTTTTAATTTATTTTTTAATATTTAAGTTGAGAAATATACTGTGCATACATAGAGGGTATTCCTTTTCTTAGGAGGTTTATGATCAGAAGTTTGGAGTTGAAGTGTTGGTGTCTACAATGTACTTTTAAAAGTCTTCCAGATACAGATCAATAGAGACACCAATGAGACAAATGTGGAAAAATGTTCACAATTGGTAGATAGAGGTGAAATATTTAGAGCATTTGTTGTGGTTACTTTTCAACTTCCTTTATGTTTGAAATATGTTCAAAATAAAAATTAGTGGTGGGGGTAAAAAAAGATGAAATTCAAACCTGATGGAATTAATCTGTGTTTTTGTCACCAGGTGGTGCTAGTGCTTTTCAAATAAAATCAAACAAGGAAATGATTTGGGTGTTTAGTCAAAAAGCAAAAATGGGAACTGTGGAACACAGGCTCTAAACCAACCTTTTAAAGTTTGCCAGATTTGCTCTTAAGTCGTTGTAGAAGACTTGAAGACTTACAGCTACGAATTTTTTATTTCTCTTTTGTCTTCTTTTTTGTTGTTTTCTTTCATTAAAAAAATCATTTTATTGGGGGCTTGTATAGCTTTCATTGCCATCCATATATCCATTCATTGTGTCAAGCACATTTGTACATTTGTTGCCATCATCATTTTCAAAACAATTTCTTTCTACTTGAGCCGTTGGTATCAGCTCCTCATTTCACCCCCTCCCTCCTCGCCAGGTCCTCTCCATCCTCACAAACCATCGATAGTTTATGAATTATTATTATTTTGTCATGTCTTACACTGAACAACATCTCCATCCACCCACTTTTCTGTTGTCCATCCTCCAGGGAGGGGGTTATATATAGATCCTTATGATGGGTTTTCCCTTCCCCTTCTGGTATCGCTACTTTCATTATTGGTCCTGAGGGTTTTATCTGCCCTGGATTTGCCTGTGTTTCCAGGTCTTATCTGTACCACTGTATATCCTCTGTTCTAGCAGGATTTATAAGGTAGAATTGGGATCATGATAGTGGGGGGGCAGGGAGAGCATTAAAGGATCAGGACCAAAGGAAAGTTATATGTTTCATCATTGCTATACTGCACCCCAGCTGGCTCATCTCCTCCCCTCGGTTCTTCTGTAAGGGGATGTCCAGTTGCCTACAGGTGGGCTTTGGGTCTCCACTCCTCACTCCCCCTCCTCATTCACAATGATATGATTTTATGTTCTTTGATCCTAATTCCTGATCCCTTTGATACCTTGTGATCATGCAGACTGATGTGTATCTTCCATGTGGGCTTTGTTGCTTCTGAGCTAGATGGCTCCTTGTTTATCTCAAAGTCTTTAAAACCCCAGACACAATATCTTTTGATAGCTGGGCACTATCAGCTTTCTTCACCATGTTTGCTTTTGCACCCATTTTGTCTTCACTGATTGTGTCAGGAAGGTAAGCATGATGAAATGCAAATTTAATAGAACAAAGTGTTCTTGCAAAGTGTTCTAGAAGGAGTACTTGAGTGGAGGCCCAATGTATACCTGCTACCATAATACTCAACCTATAAATATATGCACATAGATTTATTCTCCCATTTTCATATATTAATACATTTACATATGTACATTTTTGTATTTAGACCTTTATAAATGTCTTTCGCCTCCTAGTTCTTCCCTCTATTTCCTTTTACTTGCCTCTTGTCCCACTATCATGCTCAGACTTCATTTGGGCTTCAGTAGTTCCTCTTAATTACATTGCTCTTGATCAAGCTCTACCAGACCCTGCTTCATCATCAATTTTGGATCATTTGCTGTTCCCTTGTCCCTGGGTTTGTTAACACCCAGTCCTTTTCCCTTGCCTTCCCCTCTTCTATGTTCCACCCCCAACCATTGGTCCTGTTGTTTTCTCCTCTAGATTGTTCATCCCACCTATCTTATCTAGATAGGCCTGCAGATATAATAAGATGCACAAAAACAAGACAGAGCAAAACAAACCAATAAAACAAAAGAAAAGAAAGCAACAACAAAAGGACAATGACACAGAAAAATGGAAAACCTGTAAATAGTTCAAGGTCTGTTTGTTGACATTTAGGAGTATTTTCCAGTTGAGTCTGATGGATGCCACACCCTGGCTCTAAAGTCTATTTTTGGTAATCTCTCAGGCCTTCCTTCCTCTGCACCCTTTCTATTCCATTTCATGCCGTTAGTGTTTTGCTTCAGCGTGGTGGGGTCAGATCGGGTGCAATTCCTACACTGTGTCTCTAGTGTTGTCCCCCATAGGGCTATGGATCAGTGAGGGATGTTGTGTCTTGTAGTGGGGCCTAGCATGTGGTCCTCTCTGTGCTACTTTGAACAGGGATATTGTCCTCAAGGATTGGTGGGCCAGGGTGCACTGCATTCGCTCTCCCTCCCCCTTCATTTGCTCCTGTGTGCTCTGATCAGATATGTCCCTGTCTTTGAGCTGCAGCTTCAGTGTTGTCCTCTGAAGTAACTTCTTCTGGGTGAGGGCAGTCTGTCAATGTAGTTGGAATTGGGTATAGCCCCTCAGACCTCTCTATTTGTTCCCTGTTTCATGCCTCTCTGTTGTCTTTTTGCCTGTCGGGGGTCCCCCCAACCCCCCAAGCCCCCCCCCCCCTTTACTCTTTCCTGGCCCTATTTACTGCTCACAAGGGCAGCTCCAGTTATCCTCCAGGTCTGATGCCACTCTGCTCTGGGGCGACAGAACTACTTCCTGCAGTGTTCCTCATCTCTATTTGGAAACTTTCATCTGTTCCACATATTCTCTCAATGTGGAGCTTCTACTCTCTAGGAAGGTATTTTAAGGTGAATGCCAGTATCCTTCCAATATTGCCTGGCAGACATTGATGCATAAGACACCTTAATTCTAATTTATTTTTCAATGAATACTAGACACTTGCCCTACAGTGATCTTATTTTTGTATCTCTATGTCTTCCCCCACCCCCAACTTCCTATTGACCATCAAAATATGACCTCAGGTATTAGGAAAGACAAGCCTAAGTGCCATTTCCTTCATGAAACTGTTAGATTCCTCTGGTGGAAATACCTCAGTCCTTGACTTCCCAGGAGAAAGAATTCATACTGAAGCCTGGTTCGATGGAGGCCAGACAAAGGAGAAGCTGGAAGAAAGAGGGATGGGTTCCAGCTTCTGGCTTTTTTAGGGCCCTTCACTGGGAGGTGTGGTCAGTACTAGCTGACCTCCTTGGGTGAATTAAGTCCACCTGGCCTAGCTTGGGGCCCTCCCCAGTGTACTGGCTTCCTGTCTCAAAGGCCGGAATTCGTGCATGCCCTCTAGCCTTGATTGGCTTCCAACTTGGGAAGGGAGGCCTTAGCATATAGAGGGAACACCCATGGTTTCTGCCCCTAGCTACCTAACAAAACCACTCCAAATACCCTATTCAGCTATATTTCCTCCCTAGAGCATTTAGAGTTTTCTCATGAACTTAATACATTTTGCATTATGTAACAAGTAGGTATGAACCCCTAGAAAGACCTTTGTCTTGGCTTCCAAGGGCTGCCACAAGAAATGACTGCAAACTCTGGATTAAAACAACAATATTGTCCCATGGTTCTAGCCCAGAGTCAGTGTGTTGGAAGGCCAGCCTTTCACAGAAAGCTCTGAAGAGGTTTTTGTTGTTGGGCTGTTGTTGTTGTTGATTGCTTGTTGTTTTGTTTTGTTTATTTCAACTCCTAGTAAATGTAGGCGTTTATGGCTTGTAGCACTATCCGGTCTGTTTCTGCTTATGTCATCACATGACATTCTCCTCTGTGTCTCCATGGGTTTTCTTTTTTAAAAATTATTTTGTTGGGGGGCTTATCCCCAGTGGCGTAGTGGTTGCGTGTGGGACTGCAGCCCACAAGGCTGGCGGTTCAAATCCAACAGCAGCTCTCCAGGAACAAGGTTGGGCCTCCCACTCCCACCAATTGTTTTATTGGTGCCCCCCCCCCCAATTATTTTATTGGGAGCTCATAACACCTCATCACAATCCATCCGTCCATCCATTGTATCAAGTACATTTGTACTTCTGTTGTCCTCCTTGTTCTCAAAATATTTGCTTTCTATTTAAGCCCTTTGCATTGACTCTCCATTTTCCCCTCCCTTCCTATTTCCCCCTTCCTCCATGAGTCCTTGATAATCTATAAATTATTATTATTTTCTCATATCTTACACTGTTCACTATCTCCCCTCACCCACTTCTCCATTATCTGTACCCCAGGGAAGAGATTATATGTAGATATTTATCATTGGTTCCCCCTTTCTATTCCTACTTCCCTCTACCCTCCCGATATTGTCACTTTCACCACTGGTTAAAAAGGTGTCATCTGTCCTGGACTCCCTATGTTTCCGGTTCCTATCTGTACCCATGTACATCCTCTGCCCTTGCTGGGTTTGTAAGGCACATATGGGATCATGATAGTGGGGTGGAGGAGGCATTGAAGAACTAAAGGAAATTTGTGTGCTTCATCATTGTTACACTGCACCCTTACTGGTTTGTCTCTTCTCTGAGACCCCTCTGTAAGGGAAAGTCCATTACCTACAGCTGGACTTTGGGCCCCAACCTGTACTCCCCCTCATTTGCAATAATATAATTTTTAGTTCTTTGATGCCTGATACCCGATCCCTTCAACACCTCATGATTGCTCAGGCTGGTGTGCTTCTTCCATGTGGGCTTTGTTGCTTCTGAGCTGGATGGCCACGTGTTTACCTTCAAACTTTTTAGACCCCAGACACTCTATCTTTTGATAGCCAGGCACCATCAGCTTTCTTCTCCACATTTGCTTATACACCTACTTTGTCTTAAGCGATCATGTCGGAAAGGTAAGCATCATAGAATGCCAATTTAGTAGAACAAACTGTTCTTGCATTGGGCAAGTACTTGAGTGGAGGCCCAATGACCATCTGCTGCCTTAATATCGAACCTATAAATATATGCATATTGATCTATTTCCCCATCATCATGTATAAATATATTTACTCTGTACATACCTATATTTAGACCTCTATAAATACCCTTTGCCTCCTAATTCTTTCCTCTATTTCCTTTTACTTCCCTCTTGTCCCACTATCATGCTCAGCCTTCATTTGAGTTTCAGTAACTTCTCTCACACTACCCTTGAAAAAACAACCACAAAAAGAAAAAACCCAATGTCCAGAAAAAATGTATAAATACATCATAATAATAAAAATAAAGAAAAACCTGTAAGTAGTTCAAGGTCTGTTTCTTGCCTTCTAGGAGTGACCGACCTCTGGTCAAGCCCCATGCAGTTCCATGTCCCAATGCCAAATTCTATCCTTGGCACTCTCTCAGGACTCCATTTTCTGCTTCCCTCACTGCTCTGGGGCACATCCTTACTGTTCTCCTCTGTAGGATCAGATCAGGTGCAATCCCAACACAGTGTCTCCAGTGTTGTCCCCCATGGGGCCATGGGTCAGCAAGGGATGTCGTGTCTCACAGTGAAGCTAGGCATCTGGTCCTCTCTGTATATTGGATGTTCTGAGTAGGGACAATGTCCTCAAGGCCTGGTGGGTCAGGCTTGGCACGCCACTCTCTCTTCATCCCCTTTCATTTGCTCCCATGTGCTCTGGTCAGACATGTCCTTCTCCCCGTCACTTCAGTACTATCCTCTAAAGTAAATTTTTCTGGAGGAAGGGGTTATCCACATGGTTGGGATTAGTACCAGCCTCACAGACCACTCCACTGGCTCCCCGTTCCATGCCGTCATGTTGGATTCATATCCTGAAATACCAGATTTAAGTCTGGTCCCTCTTTCTCTGTGGAAATGTAAATAGTACCCTCCCCTTGGGTGGGTTAGAACCCTGTTTCCCTGTTACACATTGCTATCTTTGCCCTCCCCACCTCCATTTTAGTTGACTACCATAGTTAGCCCTGGATCTGGTCTAGCCTCTGTCATATTACCTGGACCTCACCCCCCAAATTTTTACATACAGTAGCCTTTTCCCTAGGCTTCTTTTGCATTTTTTAAAGCTTACCTCAGTGCAATCATGTTATACTTGTCCTTTTGCACTTGGATTGCTTCATTTAACATGATTTCCTCCAGTTCTTCCAATGCAACAATATACTTCACGTGTTCATGACTGCTTTTCAGTGATGTATGATATTCCATTGTATTTATGTACTACAATTTTTTAATCCATTCATCTGTTGGGCTGTTTCCAACTCCTTGCTATTGTAAACTGTGCTATAATGAACATTGGAGCACAGATGTCAGGCAGTGGTTTGTTTCTTGCCTCTTCTGGGTATGTACTCAGTATGGGGATTGCTGGGTCTTATGGTAGCTCAATTTCCATCTATTTTATAAATTGTCAAATTGACTCTCACAGAAGCTATATATACCTACAGGTCCATCAGCAGTAGATGGGAGTTTCTATCTCACTACAGCACCCCCAACACTTGTTCCTTTCTGATTTTTTAAATTGGGCTCTTTTTGACGGTGTTAGGTTGTATCTTGTAGTTGTTTTAATTTGAATTTCTCTTATGGCTAATGATCAGGAACACTTTCTCATATGTTTATTGGCCAATCAGATTTCTTCCCCTGTGAAACTTCTGTTCAGATCTTTTGCTCACCTCCTCAATGAGCAGTTAGTTTTTCTCTAATTGTAAACTTGCAAAGTATTATAGACTTTAGTAATCAGACCTTTGTCTGATGTGTCATTACTAAAAATGTTTTCCTAGTCAATGGAATCTCTTATTACTCTCTTGGTGAATTCTTTTAATGTACACAGGTGATTTAGCTTCAGTATATCCCACTTGTCAATTTGTGACTCCTCTGTGTTTATATCCTTCCCTATTTCTGATAGGCTATGTATTTCCTGTGTCAAGGTTCTCAGGTTTGTCCCAATTTCCTCACTAATGTCCCTAATTTTTTTTGGTGGGGAGGGTTACTTCAAGTTCTGTGATCCACCATGAGTTTATTCTTGTGCATGGTGTGAGGTAAGGGTCTTCCTTCATTTTTCTGCAGATAGATATACAATTTTTCCAGCACAATTTATTGAAGTGGGCATCTACTTCCCATTTGATATTTTTGGGGCCCTTGTCAAAAATCAGTTCTCTGTATGCTGATGTTTGTATTTCTGGATCTTTGGCTCTTTTCCATTGTCTCAATATCTGTTGTTATACTAGTACCACACTGTTTTGACTACTATGACTATATAATACATGCTAAAGTCAGGCAGCACAAGCCCTCCCACTTTGTCCTTCTTCTCGAGGAGTTCTCTGCTAATTCTGAGCTTCTTTTCCCTCCATATGAAGTTGGTAATCAGTTTTCCAATTCTTTGAAGAAGGATGGTGGTATTTGTATCTGGCAACTATTGAACATATGTAGTGCCTTGTGTAGAATTGACATCTTTACTATATTGAGTCTTCCAATCCATTAACATGTGATATCCTTCCATTTCTTGTGGTCTTTCTTGATTTCTTGTAATAGTTTTCTATTACAAATAGAAATATTTCACTTTTTTTAGACAGATATACCTCTAGGTATTTCAATTTGTGCTTGGCTATTGTAAAGGGTAGTACCTTATTAATTACCTTTTCTGTGATCTTGTCTGCTGTGTATAGCAGACCAATAGACTTCTGTTGGTTGATTTTGTATCATGCCACTCTGTCAATTCTTCTATTGCTTCCAACACTCCACTAGTAGAATTTATGGGCTTTTCGATGTATAGAATCATTCATCTATGAATAATGATAATTTCACCTCTTTCTCCCCCCATATGGATACCATTGATGTCTTTTCTTTGTCTTATGTTATTAGCCAGGACCTCCAGTATGATGTTAAATAGGAGTGGGGACAAGGGGGATCCTTGTATGATCCCCTTTTTCAGTGGAATTATTTTTGTCTTTTCTCCATTGACTACCACATTGGCAGTTGGTTTTTCATATATCGCTTATATAACATTGAGGAATTTTTCTTCTATTCTTATCTTCTTGAGTGTCTTAAACAGAATTGGGTGTTGGAAGTTGTCAAATGCTTTTTCTGGATCTATTGATATCATCATGTGGTTCATATAATTTTTTTTTCTGTCAATGTGGCATATAATACGAATTATCTTTCATGTGCCGAATCATCCCTGCATCCCTGGTATGAATTCCACTTGGTCTTGGTGAATTTTTTTTAATGTGCTTTTGTATTCTATTGACCAGTATTTTGTTATGGATTTTTACATTGAAGTTCATTAGGGATATTGGTCTGTTGTTTTTGATTCTTGTGGTTTCCTTGCATATTTTAGGTCTCACAGTTATACTAGCTTCATAGAAAGATTTTGAGAGTTTTCTGTCTTTTTCTATGTTCTGGAAGTGTTTGTGTTGAATTGATGTTAGCTCTTCCCTGAATTCTTGATAGAAGTCTCCTGTGAAACCATCTGACTCGGGATTTTTTTGTTGTTGGTAATCCCTTAATAACCTTATCTATTTCTTCCATTCCTATGGGTCTGTTAAGGTTCTTGACATCCATCTGGAATGGTCTAGGGAGGGATTGTATTTCCAAATATTTGTCCATGTCTTCCAAGTTGAATTAGAATACTGGCATTCTTAGTACTGTGTAATTATATTTTTTATTTCATTAGGGTCCATTGTAATGTCCCTTGTTTCATCCCTCCAACTTGCAATTGACATTTGTTTGTTTCTTTTTTGATTTTTTTGCCTCATCACTGTCTTGGTGGAAGTAGGAAGCCCAGCCTTGCTCTTGGAGAGCTGCTGCTGGATTTGAACTGCCAACCCTGTGGGCTGCAGCCCTGCACACAACCATTGCACCACCAGGGCTCAGCCAACATTTGTTCCTTTCTTTGGTTAGGTTTGCCAGAAGTATATCATTCTGTTAATCCTTCAAAGAATCAACTTTTAGCTGCATTTAATTTTCCATATTTTTTTTTAATTTTCCTTATCTTGTATCTCAGCTCTAATTTTTATTGTTTCCTTTTCCCGTTTGTAGGATTGTTCGGTTGACTCTGCTCTTATTGGTGTAAGTTTTGTGTCAGCAAATCATCCACAAGTCTTTTCTTTTTTCATGTGTCCATTTATTGCCTTCCTCTAATAAATGTCTTTGCTGTATCCCAAAGGTTTCGGTACATCATATTTTCATTCTCTTTGGTTTCTAAAAACTTCCCGATTCCATTTCCAATCTGTATCAATATGCACCCCCTTGGCCGTAGAGAATTATTCATCCTCCAATTGTTTGTCCTTGTTTTCTTCACCATTCTTCTGTTGATTTCCCGCGTTATGGCACGGAAATTGGAAATAGATGTGTGTATAATCTCTGTGTGCTTGAATTTACTCAAGTTCAACTTGTGTCCCAGCATATGGTCTCTCTTTGAACATGTACTATGTGAGCATTGAAAGAATGTGAATCTTTTTTCATTTGGGTGGAAAGCGCTGAGAAAAATCTATCAAGTCAAATCCTCCAATTGTGCTGTTTAGACCTAAAGCCTCTTTGATGAGTTTTTTTCCCAGTGATCTTTTTCAGAGAGTGGTGTATTAAAGTCACTAACTATAGTTGCTGAGCTTGTGATTTCTTTTTTCATCTTTTGGAGTGTTTGATTTATGAATTGCGTGTTTCTCTTTGGGTGCGTGTATATTTACTATGCTCACTGGTTATTGATCTGTTGTTCCCTTGAGCATTATATAGTGCCCCTCCTTGTCTCTTGTCATGGCCTGTACCTCGAGATCAATTTTCTCTGATACTAAAATCACTCTCCCTGCTCTTTTTCCATTGCCGTATACTGGGTATATTTTCCCCAGTCTTTAATACTCACCTGTTTTTTGTCTGTAAGATTAAGATATGTCTCCTATAAGCAGCAGATTGATGGGCTGTGTTTCCTGAGGCAATATGCTAGCATCTGCCTTTTAATGTCTAAGTTCAGTCAAGTGATAGTTAGTGTTATTACATCCATCTGTGGACTCTGTGATATCATCTTGTACCTTTTGTGTTGGGTGTTTTCCTACCTACCTTTCTTATCTGCTTGTGTTGCGTGTGTGGTTCATTTTTGCCCTCTTTTCATTAGTGAGCAATGCTACCTTTGGGTCTGTTTTTTCTTTGTTGCCTTACGGATGGAGTTGTTCTATATGATGGTCTCTTATCTGCACTTGATGAGTGTTGATCTTCTGCCTATACCGGCTCAACAAACATTTTTTTGTAGGGCTAGATTTCCTTTTGTGTATTCTTTGAGTTTTTCCTTGTCTGGAAAGACTCATACTTCTCCATCTATCTTAATAGATAATTTGGCCAAGTATGGTAGTCTTGCGTTTGTGTTGCTTTCCTTCAATTTTTGGAATATGTTACTCCATTCCCATGTTTTCTTCATCATGTCTGCTGATAGGTCTGAACATGCTCTTATTGCCGTACCTTTATACATGACTATTTGCTTTTCCCTAGATGCTCTATGATCTCCTTTTCCTCATAGTTGGCTCATTTAACTATTATGTGTCTTGGTGACTTCTACTTGGGGTTCACTTTGGCTGGTGTTCTTTCAGTTTCCTGAATGATTGCCTGATTTTCACTTATTAAGCTGATAAAATTTTCCTCTAAGAATTCCCTCACTAGGTCACTCATGTGATTCTCTGCCCCCTCAAGTCTGTTGGCAAAGTCTGTCAATTTCCCACTGGATTTTGTTATTTCATCCCTTAACTCTAAAACAGTGATTGTGATGTTTTTGTAACATTTAATGAAGTACATTTAATTATGTAGCATTTAATGAAATACATTTAATTAAAATGTATCTGGTACCAAAATAATATTTATATTTTAAAATATGTTTTGGCTGTTATATGTATATATAGATCGATAACTATAAAAGTGAAGAATAAAAACAAAAAAATTCCTGAAATTAAAAAATTTTTAATTAAAAATTAAAAATATGTTACAGAGTTGTATTGTATTTCCCTTTGGTGTGTTGCCTTTATCTCCTCCATCATTTCTTTTTGTTTTTGTTTGTTTGTTTTCTGCTTCTCTCCTCTCCCTCTATTTTCTTCCACATGTCACTGCTGGTTTCCAGTCCCCAGCCCTCTGCCTAGAGCAATGCTGCCCATACAGTGGGGAGAACTACAACCTGGCATCTGTGACAGTGCTGCACACAGCATGGGGCTCAGCTATCTATTTTTTTCTCCCCTTTGTTTAATTTCCCCTTTATCTTATTCTTCTTTCACCCTCTTTTACTCCTTCTCTCTTTCCTGCTACAGTCTCAGCAGACTCAGTTTTCCTATTTTGTAGGAAAAGTGCCCTCTGGTGGTCATGGGAGCTACCCAGCACTGCTCCTGAGAGCCGCTGCGGGATTTGAACCGCCACGCCCATGGGCCGCAGTCACACACTCAATCACTTACACCACTGGGGCTTAGCCCTTCACCTCTATCACTTCATCTTTATCCTGTGTTGCTTCCCTCACATCCTGTATGACTCCAAGCAGCGTTCTGAAAATTTTTTTTCTGTCGCTGGTCAATATCTGGTTCTTCTATGCATTTTGTTAGGTTCATGACTTCTTCCAGCATCATCTTCTGTTTCTCATGCTTTTTTTTTGGGAGGGGGGCTGGTTGCTGTTTACCTGTTGTGCTAGAGGAGCCTGAAGCTATCTTTCAGAGTTGAAGAGCACTGGGCTTTCTCTTGAAGGACTCATGAGTGCTGCTACAAACTACCTGCAGGGAGCTGTACTGGGGGTCAGGCTCCTGCTGTATCTTCCTGTGCTTTCTTGTTATGTGGAATGTAAGTTGGATAATCCTTTCATAGGATGCTGGTCATGTTGTTGTGGGTCTGTGAGGGTTGCATTTCATTGGCTGATCTCTAAGTAGGCTGTAGTGGTTTGTCTCACAGTGCTTGGAGCATTTTGGGTGGTGCATGGTATACCCTCCCTGGTGTAGAGCACTGTAGCTGGTAGGCAGAATTAACCTAGTCAGAGAGATCCCCATGGAGGTTGGGTGGATGTTCCTTTCGCAACATAGAGCCCCACTGGTGGTGGGCAGGAGATCCCCCAGGCATGTGTAGTGCCTCAGGGATTAGACTCGGGTTCCCTCAGGCATTTGAAGGAGAGCACTCCCAGCCACTTGGAGTATGGAGAAGGGCTGGCGTGATTTCCCCAGCTATGTGTAAAACCAGCAAAGGCAGGTGGGAGGTTCCCCAACTGAGTCTTCAGAGTTACCCTGTGTGGAGGGGAGTGGCCTGGAGGACGATAATGACTTGTGAAAGAGAGGGAGAGGAGAAGAAAAAGAGAAAGAAGAAAACAAAGACAGGAGCAAAAGTGCAAGCAAACTAACACCCGCTCACACAAAAAAAGTGCTAAAACTACAAAAAAAAAAGAGGAAAACCCATCAAAAAAGGAAACTACAAATAGGAAAACTGAGTCTGCTGAGACTGTAGCAGGAAAGAGAGAAGGAGTAAAAGAGGGTGAAAGAAGAATAATATAAAGGGGAAATAAAACAAAGAGGAGAAAAAAAATAGATAGCTGAGCCCCACGCTGTGTGCAGCATTGCTTCATGCCGTGTGCAGTACTGTCACAGGTGCCAGGCTGTAGCTCTTCCCACTGGATGGGCAGCATTGCTCTAGGCAGAGGGCTTGGGAAAGGAAACCAGCAGTGACATGTGGAAGAAAATAGAGGGAGAGGAGAGAAACAGAAAAGCAGAAAGAGGGGAGAAGAGAGTAAAGAGAAAGAGATGAAGGAGAAAGAAGGGGAGAAACAACTGTTGCTCACTAAGATTGACTGTGATGATAAAGAGAGAAGGAAAACATAACGAATAAAGAGCTGATCCCTGCTTGTCTGAATGTGGGCCCAGAGGCGTTTGAGTCTTGCCCCACGATGGCAGATTTGTGTGCCCTTTTAGTGCAGGGACCCAGTGGTAGTGAGCTGAATTGCTCTGGTTGGCAAAATGTTCTTAGAGGCCCAGTGGAGGTTTCTTCAGCAGCACGCAGTGTTGTAGAGTGCTGTCAGAGCTGCCTTGTATGGTGTGCAGGCCTCCCACAGAGGGCAGGCTGGAGTTCCCTCTGCTAATTGGGTTGAGTTTCCTTAGGCGGAGGGTAGGCCTGGAATCCAACGGTGGTGTATGATATGAAAGAACAGAAGAGAAAAATGAGAGAAAAGGATAAAAAAAAGAGAAAAAAATACACACAAAACTGTGCCCATTGAGAGTAACTGTGGTAGGGAAAATAATAGAGCAAGAGAATAAAGAAAAAAGAAGGCTTGGTCACCTAACTGTGGAGCTAGAGGTATTTCAACTCTTCCTCAAGATGGCAGGGTGGTGTGCCCGCTTGTTGTAGGGGCCCACAGATGTTGGGTGGGGTTGTGTTGATAGCCCCTGAGCCCTGTAGCCAAATTGTGGCATGCCTTAGAACGGGCTCCCTTCTTATGCAGATGTATATTAAGAGACTCAATCTTTGTGCTTCCTTGGGAGTTGATCAATGAGCCTGGGATTTGCCATTTTTACCCAGAAAATGTAATTTATTACTTTGGACTTATGAGTTCCCTTGATTTGATTTGGGGGCTGTTACCCTGGCCCCCAGAGGGGTAGATCCAGTTTATCAGGAAGGCTGCTTACTTCTGGACCTACTGGAACTGAATTCACCCCCTGGACTACAACTATCTACTTATTTTCTGCCACACTGTGCCCTGACTCAGGTAAACTCCTGCTTTTTTTTTTTTAACTCCAAATTATGGCTTCCTGCCAGCCCACTTCCGAGGTTCTAAGCTCAAGATAGCTAACAGTGCGGGGAGCTGTGCTGTGGGGTTCTGTGACTAGATCTCAGAGTTTCTCCTCAAGTCTGGGATTATGTCCCCTTTAGAGCGTCAGTCTGGGGAAATGGCTACTGGGGTGAAAGGGCGGAGAGCTGAACCTAGAGCAGTTTAGTGCATTTTTGGCTAGCTTTGTGAGTGTAAATCACACAAAAAGTGGGGTACAGGATAGACCCTAGTACCTACTTCTAATTTCAGGACTCTATCTCCCAGGCTCTTTCACCTTACCTCCTCCTTTTCTGGTCTCACAGCAGGAGCTCTGGGTGGGTGAGTCTTAACTAGACACCATTTTCCTCCTCTACTTCCATGTTTTTCTTATAGAGATGGTAGTTCTTTGGGTTTAGGACACCCTACCCACCCGAACACTCTCATATGACATCACGTTAACTAGTTTTTTATGCAAAGGCCCTGTTTCTGAATAAATTCACACTTCCAACTACCTCCCATTCCTTTTGCTGCTGCAGTTGCTGGGTGCCTGGGAGTTGGCTGCAGCTCATAGCACCCCATTGTCTAACAGAACGAAACGTGTCCTGGTCCTGCACCACCCCACACCCTTAGAGTTCAGCCCATTGATTTTGTTTTTCCTGAAGTTAGCAGGTTACCACGAGGCAGGATGGCTACATAGTAAGGATACAGTCCCTGATCCACAGCAGCCTCTCTCCTCAGCCCGTAGCCTAGTCTCTTCGTAGTTGTCTGCCCCTCAGCCACATGGTTCCTTCGCCTTTGTGACAATGAATGTGACACCATTCCTCTTGAATTTGTCATTCTCAGCATAGTAGACCATATATTGTCTGACACAAAGAGGCTCATACCAGTCCATTTTCAGCTGGGCTATCAACCTTGATGCATTCCATTTCATTAAAAAAAATTTTTTTTTGGGGGGGGGGCATCACTGCTCTCCGGTGGTGGGAGTAGGAGGCCCAGCCCCACTGCTGGAATTGAACCTCCATCCCAGTGGGCCACAGTCCTGCGCACAACCACTACGCCACCGGGGCTCAGCCTCCCTTTCATTTTTGATGCTGCTGTTTCCCCTAGCGCCATACTTCCTCCAGCCCACATTTTGATTGTTAATGGATACTCATTAGCAAAAGAAGGTCCTTTGAGCTTGACTCCACCCATGTAATTGAGGAGGCAGCTCTTGCTCAGCCATCCAACCTGAAGGGTTCATTTTCTGGCGCTGTCTCTGACAATAACATCCCCCTACAATTTATGAGGTTTTCCATGACTAATTCCTCAGAAGTTGTAGTGGTCATGTGCATATGTTAATTTCATGATTGAGATGTAGGGGTGGTGCCTAACCTAATCTGGAGATAGCCATTGAGAAGCCCATGAGGCCTTTGTGTGGGCATGGCTCTCTCCTGATACATCTGGGAAGTCTCGCGATATTTCCCTTGTGAAGGTGAGAATCTATCTCCCCAGTTGTTGGGAGTTAGACTCGGACAATGCATCATGGGCAAGGAAAATGGCAGTGTCTGTGGAGTGGGAAGAGAAGCCACATGGCTTTGCCCTGATGGAGCCAGACCTTTGAAGCTGGAGAGGCCATGTGGAGATCCCTGCCAACGCTGAGTTGCTTCTGCCACCACTGGATGCTGTTGATGGACCCTGAGCCCTGGAAGCGAGGAGCCATGAGTGGACCCCTGCCAGCGCTGGGACTCTGCACCCACTGGATTGTGACTTTGTGAGTCAGAAGGAGACATTATAGACTGGTATCGAGCACATGGGCTAATATCGGACTTATGACTTTGTACTGGACTGGATTGGGACTCTTTCTTAATGTCCTATTTCTCTAATATATAAACCGTACCCTTATATCCTTATGTGTGTCTATGAATTTGTTCCTCTAGTCTACCCGGACTAACACAGAAGTGGAGAGTCTATTCCTTCTTCTGGAATAGAGTCTGTTCTTAGTCTGGAAACTCTGATGAAACCTGTTCACCACGGGACACTCTGCTAGTATTTGAAACACTCAGCCTCACAGCAACATGCACGCTTACAGACTGACATACGAACAAATGGGCACTAGCATTTCTTTTGTGCAGATGCAATTCATAACAATCTTCAAGGAAGGATGTGTGGGGGGGACCATCCTTCACAACTGAATAGGTCTAGGGATGGTTGTGTAATTGAGGGGTAAATTAAAGAAACAACAGTTCAGACATGCAAGTGTTCACCTCTTCCATGGCAACTGGAAGCAGAGTGTGGGCTGAATGTATTATCTTACAAGCTTATATAATCGTAGACATGCAAGTCACCTCACAGACACTTGTAACAGGATGGGCTTGCATTAGAGGCATACAGGTAACCCAAGTGGGTCGAGTTAGGAGTATACATGACGTAGGAAGAGAAGGTATTACAGGCATACATGTGACAGGAAGGTATATATTTATCCAGAGTGAAGATGGCACCTTAGCCTTGGTCATCTCTGAGCTGTCTTGGCCTTATGTGTCCCTGTGCTCTCCCCTAGGGGAACAATCTACGATCCTCATTATAGGGAGTGGGCCATATTTAGGTCTGACAGCTTTAAACTTGGCACTTTTGGCATGGCTGGTACCTCAGAAAAGGCGGTTAGAGATGAGATGGCGATTTTGCCATGAGGATCTGTCAAGGGATGAAAATAGATGTGGCCGGAAGCAGATTTTTAAAGCAGTTTCTCGTCATGACATCCTTTGCCATACATGCATCTTGGTTCCAGGGCAGCAGCAGTGCAAGGGGCATTGTCAAACAGGACTGTCCTGAAACATTTCTTTCCAATTCCAGATGCGGTTTCTACAGTGTTTGTCAGCAATTGATACAGTCTTTCTCAGATGACTGTACTTACAAGGGAGAGTTTGCTTTGACATCAGATGACAGAACACTAGTATGCTATTGTCCCTTCTGTGGACATTTCATACGAACATACAAAACCTATCCCTTGGCTGGATAGCAGTGAAGAAACACATGATCATGTGCTGAAAACTCTATTAGAAGTGAAAGATCACCCCCTTGAACAAGGACCATGACAGAACAGCTTAGCAAAATGTCCTTTACTACAAAGCCCCATAGATATCCTCATGGGCAATATCATAGACGTTGTAAGAAATTGAATCCTCCAAAAGACAGGTGATTTCGAGGTTCTCATTAGGAACCAGAGCGAGATGTTATCTTTTGCCTCATTTGCCGCTTGAGAAAAATATTGACTCTACTGTGTTACAAATAAAGTAATTTTAAAAATTGACATCATTATGTTGGGGACATCATGGTGAACATCTTTCTTGTGGAACAAGTTTTACCTAGCAGGATGTGAGTGGGGTGCATCTCTGACTTAGAAGTGTGAAGGCCTCCCTCCACCAGAACCCTGGTCCCCCAAGCTTCTTAAATATGAGCAGAGAGAATTTGTCGGCATACACCCTCTTTCTCAGTTTCCCACAGTAGGAAGTGTGTATGTTTCATCTTTATACTGACATATTTTGTTTTATTGCGCTTCTCTGAAGGTTTTATGGGGCAACTCAGTATCAAACAGGTCTACTGGTGCCCCCTCCCCCCATCAGTCTCTGCTTGATTTGTGTCTCTGTGCCATGTTTTGGTAACTCACGCAATATTTAAAACTTTTTGTAATGCTAGAGTGCCCTTAATAGACTGCAGCATAAAGTGGACATACCTTTCACAGATACAAAGATGACAAATAGGTCATTTCATTCATTTCATTATGATGATCTATAACCAAGGCTTGGTTCTAGATGTTTTATAGTGGGTTTAACATTATGTGCCATTCATTCAAGTTCGGTAGAATTGGGTTTCAAGATTATTCAAAGGTAACACACAGCAGTGACAAAGCTGCTGATAATTCCCATCAATTGCCATCTTTTCTCTGGTTATTCATTTTGTAGAAAGGCAACAAGGAGGCATGAAATGCATATGCACAAACAAGGACTGCACAGAGAAATTAATCTGGCCATTAAAGATGGCCGACATGTTGTAGCCTTATCCACTAAAAACAGTTATTTGAAGTACTCCTGGAACTCAATTTGACACCATGTATCTAAACTGTTAGCCCTGTGCATATCATTTTATACACACACACACACACACACACACACACACACACACACACATTTCATTTCTAGTGTCAGAGTTGGGCTTTCAATACCTACTAGCTTCTCCGTGAAATAAAATTAGCAATTAGATGGCCACTCAGGGGGACTGAGAAGAGGGGAAGGGATGACTTTGACAACAACATCATGAGGGCACTATACCCATCTTATAAGAAAGCCCCCTCGGGCTGAGCCCTGGTGGCGTAGTGGTTGTGCACGGGACTGCGGCCCACTGGGATGGAGGTTCGATTCCAGCTCCAAGGAGCAAAGGCTGGGCCTCCTACTCCCACCACCTGAGGGCAGTGATGCCTAAATAAATTAAAAAAAAAAACCCAAAACAAAGAAAGCCCCCTCAAGGAAGGGGGAACCAATCACAATGATTGGCACATAGCCCCACCAACTCCCCACCGACTCCCCATTCCTGGGGGGTTGAACAGTAGAAACTGTGGGGGAAGGGAGACAGTGACTGGTGTAAGATATGAAAATAATAATAATTTATAACTTAACAATAGGTCATGGGGGGGGGGCATAGGGAGGGAAAAAGCAGAACTGATACCAAGGGCTCATGGTAATTGTTTACAAAGTAAATGTTCAGAAAATCATGATGGTAACATATGTACAAATATAGTCAATACAACTGATGTATGGATTGTTCTAAGAGGTGTAAAATTCCCCAATAAAATATATTTTAATTAGTGCTCGTTTCGGCAGCACATATACTAAAAATATATTTTAATTAAATAAATTAAAAAAAAATAAAGCTCCCTCCACACTCTGGTGACCAGAATGCTCTAGGTTGCCAAATATAGTGGGTTTTTTAGGGGTGGGGATGTGGGTGCAATATAATAATTAAGGATCCCTGGGGTGTAATGGTATACTTGTTGGGCAGCTAGCTGCAAGGTTAGCAGTTTGAAACCACTAGCCTCTTTGAGGGAGGAAGATGACTCTTTCTACTCCCGTCAACAGTTACAGTTTTGGAAATCCACAGGGCAACTCCACCCTGTTGTGTTAGTCTGGGTAGATTAGAAAAACAAATTCATGAGCATGCATATGAATATAAGAAAATAAAGAGCTTTATATACAAGAGCAAACATTTCAATCCAGTTCAGATCAAGTCCATAAGTGCAATATTGGCCATTTATGTCTGATACCAATCTATAAATTCTTCTTCAGATTCATGAAACACATGCAATGATGCCGAATGCAGGAAGATCTCAGGCCAGTGGATGGGCAATCTTGTGGATCCACTGGCATTGTAAGCCTCTCAGCGCTGGCAGGTGTCTCTATATGACTTCTTCAGCTTAGGGCACTAGTACAGTTCCATGTGTCTTGCCAAGGAGTGATCAGAAAGTGAGTGTGTCTCCTGCCTCCAAGGAGGAACACTGGAGTTCCCCAAATCCTCAGGACTAGGTCATGCCCACACAGAGACCTCATTTGGGCTATAACCTGATTGACAGGTTAGACTCCACCTCTTCATTCTTAATCCTCTCAAGATGACAAGTGATTAAATTATACAGAACTGAAAATAAAATAAAAAATAAGTTGCAAAGGAGCTTCTATTAAAATACTGTAAGATTTCTACTCAGCTCTTATATTTCATCATATCTTCCATGTGCTCTAACCATTCAGCAATCAAGAGCAAATGTCTGAGGCCCATCTCTTCTGACTTTGATCTTTTCTTTCTTTAAAATAATCTTTTGTAATAATGAAAAACAAACAAGCAACATTCCAAGTATTTTATAAAGGGCATTGAGGTCTCATTGGGTAATGCTTTATGCTACTAACCAAAAAGTCAGAGGTTTGAACCCACAAGCAGCACTGTGGGGGAAAGGTGGGCCATCTGCTCCCATCAAGATTACAGTCTTGGGAAGCCCTGGTGGCACAATGGTTGTGCGTGGGACTGCAGTCCACAGGGTTGATGGTTCAAATCCTAGAGAGCAGCAGCTCTCTGGGAGCAAGGCTGGGCTTCCTATTCCCACCAAGGCAGTGATGCAGAAAGAAAGAAAGAAAAAACCAAGGTTACGGTCGTGGGAATCCTTTGTACTAGTTCTATAGAGGCTCAGGAGGCTGGAAATAACTCAAAAGCAGTGGGTTTGGTTTGGATAGTTAATTTTAATATTTTTTGTATTATAAGAAAAGCTATTTTATTTTTACTCCTAAGAATGTCAAATAGGTTAATTATAGAAAAGTTAGAAAATAGAGAAGGGAAATGGAAAAAAAGCTTTACCTGGGAAAAAATAAAAATTTGACTCTAATTTTACAATGGAAATAAACCTTATTATTATTTTGGAATAGTATATTCTTTAAGTAACCTTTGAGTGCATCTTATAAATTTTTTCTCTTCCCTTCTTATACACACAAAAGCTAAAATATTATAAAATTATAGAAAATTTTATTAAACAAAACCCAGCAAAATATGAAACTAGCGTTCCTCTAGTTCTGCACATGTCAGAAGACACTGTTCCCACTTTTTTAACACTTTCCCAAATAATTCTGAGTTTGAATTTACACCACATCAGAATGGTAGTTTTGACATTTTGGGGGACAAAAAAAATGGGTTCCTTGTCAATATTATTTGCATCTGGGGACAGAACGCAGTCTGAAGGGGCAAGATCAGGGTTATAGGGTGATTGGGTCATGTGTTCCAAAATAATTCTCACAGGCCAACCCTTGCTATCTTGGAGAATAAGCAGGTGCACTGTGAGATTGAAAAAATTTCCTCAGAGAGACTTTTCTGACCTTTTCCTCACCATCACACTTTTCCATTTGCATAAAACATCCTCATGTCCACTCCCATGAATGCCTGTGTCCTTTGAGAAAAATCCATCAAAAGGATTCCCTTCAAATCCCCCAAAGCATTAGCCATAACCTATTGAGCGAACCTCTTTTGCCTTGGATTTAACTGACCTAGTAGATCCTCCTGGGGGAGCTCGTGTCTGGAGTAGACTATGTTTTTTAAAGGTACCCAACAAGCCTATGCAAATGTGTTACTAAGAAAATTTATCTCCCACCATCTTCTTATTGTGGGGACATTATTTAAAAGCCCTTTGTCTGAAATAAGTCCATGCCTGCATGGATGGAATCTGAGTGACAATCCTTTTTGATGGCCCCCCTTGATGTGTGTGTATTATTTAATGTATTTTGAATGTTTCCACAGTATTAACTACTCCAAAATTCCACTGCATGTTAAGGTGGTCATTTAATAAATTTCTTATTGTTTGTGTGTGTGGGCATCATTGCCCTGGTGGGTGTAGGAGGCCCAGCCTTGCTCCTGGAGAGCTGCTGCTGGATTTGAACCGCCAACCCTGTGGGCTACAGTCCTGCACCCAACCATTATGCCACTAGGGCTCAGCAATTTCTTTTTGTTGAATATTTATATTCTTCTTTTTTGGTAGCAGGTGAACTGTAGGTAAAAAAGGATATGCTTTGTAAAGATCCTCAATTTCTTGTGTGTGTATCTGTTTTCTGTCCAGACCTTATTCTAGAATCTAGTTCTGCAATAAGCTTTGCAAAAATGAACATGCAGACCAAGAGTCGCCATTGGTTTACCATCACTTTCACTCATGTAGTCCACAGAGATGTATTAATGACTTACGTTGAGGAGACACTGGGCAAGGCACTCGAGTGCACTCCAGAAGAAAGAAATAGAATGCGTTTCTTATTCTAAGGAAGGGTATTTTCTGTGGGAGAAACACAATGCAAAAAGCAATTATAATACAGCTGGCTATGCCCCATGACAGAGGAAGCCTAGGCATGCAGGGGAGTACAGAAGAGAGAGACAGATCATCTAGGCTTTGCAGAAGGGAATGGTTCAGGAAAAAAAGTTCCTATTTCACGAACATTCCACATGCCATTGCTTGCTGTGATTAGAGAAAACTTCAAGCCCCACTTAGTTTATACATCCATTGCTGCTGAAATTCTCCCTGCCAAGGGTCATCCAGTCGCACATGACAGTATGGTCAGTGGGGTCACATTGATTGGATTTGGGTCCTGCTCCATCCAGTTGCTGTCTGTCGGCGTGACTTCGTGGAAATTGCATAAACTCCCTGCATCTCATCTCGGTTCATCTATAAAGTGGGGGTAGTGTAGTATCCTTCCCTGACCCAAAGGCACTGTGGTAATAGGAGGGTTAGTACTAGTAATGTACTGAAGTGGAAGATAGATCCAGCTTTCTGCTCCCTCAGGGGTTACAGTCTCTGAAGCCCTCAGGATCCCTTTGTCTATCTCCTATTGCGTTGCTATGGGTCAGAATTGACTTCCTGGCAAGTAGTTGGAGAAGGTATTTAAGAGAGTGCCTGGGCCACAGTACACACTGTGCTGACATTCATTGGCTATGCTGATAGGAAACTGCCTACGCAGGTGTTTCAGATCATTAGAAAATCATTCTTTGTGATAAGAGGAAATTGAGCCCCTGGAGCTTTCTCCTGAAAGGGATTCTCATCTGAAAATGGCAGAAATTTGAGAGAGGCAGATTTCAGTACAGTTTCAGAAAAGTCATTTCCAATATTGAGCACCATCTAAAAGAAATAGGCTGACTTAGGAGACTGACTTACTGATTTTCACAAGTAGCCATCCATTTTCTGGATAAAATCCAAAATTACAGATTGCAGTATTTATCTAGACCAGAAGTGAACTCTGAAATGCATCTGGAATGCATGTCAACAAAGAGACTCCATGTGAAGAGTGACAGACTTAGATCACAACATGAACGTGTTATTTTGCACTGAATTCCACACATGAATTAGTAACAGCCTTCTGATTACTTCTTAAAACTTATTGACCTTTGTTCTTTCTGCAACAGAGAATCAAAGATTACTGTCCTGTGTTATTCTTGAATCAATAAGTAGGCTGAGCCCCGGTGACATAAATGGTTGAGTGTGGGACTGTGGCCTGCGGGCTTGGCGGTTCAAATCCAGCAGTGGCTCTCAGGAGCAGTGCTGGGTAGCGCCCACGACCACCAGAGGGCAATGATGCCTCCCCAAACAACAACAAACAAACAAAAAAGAATCGATAAGTATTTAATAGAGCAGTGAATGACAATTGGCAATCAAAGTAAGTCTTTTGGTAGAAAATGTTATTCCAACAATGAAGACTCAATGAAAACATGACAAAAGGAACCAGCCTACATTTTGTTAAGCTTGTTTTCAATGCTGAAGTGAGATGAGAGAGAGAGAGAGAGAGAGAGAGAGAGAGAGAGCGAGAGAGAGAGAGAGAGAAGAAGAAGAGGAGAGGAGAGAAGAGGAGGAGAGAGAGAGGAGAGAAGGAGAGGAGGAGAGGAGAGGAGAGGAGAGGAGAGGAGAGGAGAGAAACCCACAATGACCTTCTCAGTGTAACAGGTTTATGACAGATTTTGGACTAAAGGAAATAGCTAAACTATGGAACAGAGTTTAAATGTAAGTTGATGTGTGCTGATCAGTTGTGCATTGATTTACAATTCATGAAGCCCTGAGAATGCAGGAAAGAATGACTACTGAATAAGGTGCCTTGGTGGAGGTCACAGAGCTAATCACTCGAGGTTAGGGCTGAGAGTAGAGCCTTGCAGAATCCATGGGCACTGTGGCAAAGGCCATTTGGATGTGAGGAAGGCCTGATTGTGTGGGGAATGCCTTATCTTTTCTGATATGATATTTTCTTGTTTTTCAAGATATTATCTATGTTACGCATTTGAGTTGTTTACTCTTAGAAGCTATTGCACAAGTGGGATTAATTCTGTAATTCCATGGACCTATACAGAAATTTATACTGGAAAATCAGAAATTGTGTTGTATAGGTTTTTGTTCTTGATAAAAATGGTTTGGGTTTTCAGTAGACACAAATTAGTTTTATAAGTGAGTTTACTAAGTTCATAGGGTGAAGTTTGTTTTTATTTCAGCTTTATGTGAACTCAAAACTAATTTTGTTATCTTGCTCTTGAAACCACTTTTCTTTACTCAAAAATACCTTGTGATTTGAAGGGATTTTTTAAAAAGTCCCTAATCCAATCATCCATCTCATGCTTGAATCCTTCATGGTCATATAATTTGTGGTTTCCCAAGTATTTTTTAGCATCTACCTAGTCACTATTAGGCACTGTGCTCATTCTAATAACTAATCATTTCTGTCACGTGTTGATAGCCTTCTGGAAGGAAGGAAGGGAGATCTAGTCATAAGAAGTTAAAAGCGGGCTGAGCCCCGGTGGCGTAGTGGTTGTGCGCGGGACTGCGGCCCACTGGGTTGGAGGTTCAATTCCGGCTCCCAGGAGCAAAGGCTGGGCCTCCTACTCCCACCACCTGAGGGCAGTGATGCCTAAAAAAAAAAAAAAAAAAAAAGCTCGGACCTATTGGGGAGACAGCTGAGAACATTGTCATGCAGCATAATGCATGTCTTGCTGAGGTCAAGTAGGTGACTGTGGGAGACGAGAAGAAAGGTGCCTGGCCCCGAAAAAGCTCCAGAGAGGAGAGATGCTTACATCCTGTGAGAGGGAACACGAGAAAAGAACCCTGAAGAGCACTTGGGAGTGGTCCCAGGTGGCTGGGAAACATGTGTTCTAAACAAGCAGACGACAAGGGCAAAATCCCAGAGGGGCAATGTCATGCTCTGGAGTCAGAGGGTATTTATAATGGATATAGTCAGGGCTCACCAGGTTGTAACATAATTCTTTGCATCGCTAATGTGGGTTTGGCCAGAAGTGCCCAAAATACCCATATCAGGATGACATAACTCTCTTTATCCCAAGCCCACAATTCTTGCCTGATCAATATACTAAAATATCTAGCAGGAACATTGCAATCCAGAAAGTATCAGTGCTTCAGTATACCACCTCATCTCTTCAATCCTAATAACTCTCCTTGGTTGTTCTGTGGATTTGCCTTCCTTCCCCTGGGGCAGGTCAGGTCAAGCTGAGTCTCCAGGTTATTTGACAACTCTATTTCCTCATTGTCAAATAATTTACCATTCTGGTATTACCACCAGTTTTCTCTCAGTGTGTAGTAACACTCACATAATATTAGCCAATGCATTCCTTCCCAGTCAACTCATTTCATCTTCAGAAGAATCCTAGAAGGTTGCTACTCCCCTCTTAAAAGTTGGGAAAATTGCACAGTGGGTATCTTGCACCAAGGTCACTCAGTAAGTAATAAACAGTAGAGTAGGATTTCATCTGAGGGAGTTCGACTCCCGAGTCCTTGTTTGGGCACAGCACACTGTGCTGGTCCCTGAAAATAGGCTGCCCTGAGATGCAGCTGGACTGACTTTTCTAAAGGTCTGGTGAATACCAAGAATAGTGGGATGAACATGCCCACCACACTGCTGAACTTGTTTGGTGCTTTTAAAAACTGGTCTTCTGGGACTGAGCCCTGATGGCATAGTGGTTGTGTGCGGGACTATGGCCCACTGGGATGGAGGTTCAATACCAGCTCACAGGCGCAAAGGCTGGGCCTCCTCCTCCCACCACCAGAGGGCAGTGATGCCCCCAAAATGAAACAAAACAAAAAACTGATCTTCTGAAATACTAGTCTGCCTTGCACTTGGAGTTTTGCTTTCTCAGTCATCCTTCAAGAATAGGGAACACAGTACATCATCCTTCCCTTACAGGATGCCAAACACCCTGGAGTCTCAGATTTCACCTCATTTTTCATTGTATCTAAAGTTTTCTAAATTTAAATGAGAAAGGGGCCCAGGTCTAGTGAGAGGCGAGTTCATTTCCAGGATGGAAGGCTGATTAAAAGGTCATAGTCTTGAGGCTTTCCACTATACTTTCACAGTATATACAATGAATCTCTCAAATTTTCCTTTCCACAGTTCCTTCTTTAAAAAAATTAATTAATTTTAATTTATAAATATCTTTATTAGGGCTCTTACATCTCTTATCAAAATCTATACATTCATCCAGTGTGTCAAGCGTCTTTGCACATATGTCACCATCATCATTTTCAAAGCATTCTCTTCCCACTTGAACCCCTGAAATCAGCTCCTTATTTCTTCCTCCTCCCTCCCCCCCACCTGCCCTCCCTCATGAACCCTTGATAAGTTATAGATTACTATTTCCATATATTACATCATCCTCGTCACTTGTCACTCACTTTTCCATAATTCGGCCCTTAGAAGGGGGTATTGATTGATCCTTGTGATCAATCTCCCCTTTCTCATCTCATCTTCCCCTAATCCTCCTGGTATCTCTACTCTCCTTGTTGGCCTTACAGGTTTTATCTAATCCGGATTCCCTGTGTTTGGGGCTCTTATCTGTAGCAGTGTGCATGCTCTGGTCTAATCTGATTTGTAAGGTAGAATTGAGGTCATGATAGTGGGTTGAAGGACACACCAAAGAACTAGAGGAAAGTTGTGTGTTTAATTGATTCTATACTGCACCCCGATTGGCTCATCTCTTCCCTGTGACTCCTCTATGAGGGGATGGCTAATTGTCTACAGATGGGCATTGGGGTCTCCACTCCATGCCACGCCTCACCCCCCATTCACATTGGGTATGATTTTGTTCTGGGTCTTGTAGATACCTCATGGTCACACAGGCTGGTGTGCTTCTTTCATGTAGACTTTGTTGCTTCTGAACTAGATGGCTGCTTGTTTATTATCTTCAAGCCTCTAAGACCCCAGATACCATATCTTTTGATAGCCAGGCATGATCAGCTTTCTTCACCACATATGTTTATGCACCCATTTTTGTCTGCACCCATCATGTAGGGAAGGTGAGCATCACATAATGCCGGATTGTTAGAACAAAGTGTTCTTGTGTTGAATGAAAACTTGAGTTGAGGTCCAATGTCCATCTGTAATCTTAATTCTTAACATGTAGATATGAGTATCTAGTTCTATTCCCCTCTTGTTATATATATATATATATATATATATATATATATATATATTTACATATGTACATGCCTGTATTTAGGCTTTCTTTAGACACTTTCTGGAGTCCTTGGGTGGTTCAGACAGCTGACATGGTGGACTGCTAACTGAAAGGGTGGAGGTTCAAGTTAGCCCACAAGGACTTTGGGAGAAGGGACCTGGTGATCTACTTCCAAAACACTTCAACAGATCACAGCTCAATGACAATGTGCTTGGGGTTTCTAAGCTTTGTATTGAACATGGTGACACTGGTTAGGTACACTGTGCCTTAGAGAAGTGGGGAGGGAGAACATATGTGCCCTACTGTCTCCCCAGAATGTGAGGTGAATAGAGAGGAAGGATGGCAGACAGATCTCCCCATGTGAGTTCTCTCTATCTCTCTCTCTCTGTATGTGTGTGTGTGGGAGAGAATATTTACATCTTTCTTTTGTCCAACATCTCCATTCATCCACTTTTCTGTTGTCCATCCCCCAGGGAGGAGGTTATATGTACATCCTTGTAACTGGTTCCCTCTTTTCTCCCCCACCTTCCCTCTCCCTCTATTCTCCTGGTACGATCACTCTCACCACTGTTCGTAAAGGGATCTTCTGTTCTGGATTCCCTGTGTTTCTGGTTCCTATCTGTACCAGTGTACATCCTCTGGTCTTGCTGGATTTATAAGGCAGAATTGGGATCATGATAGTTTAGTGGGGGTGGGGGGGCAGGAAGCATTTAGGATCTAGAGGAAAGTTGCTACATGGCACATTGACTGGCTCCTCTCCTCCTTGTGATCTTTCTGTAAGAGGATGTCCAGTGGCCTACAGATAGGTCTTGGGTCCCCACTTGCAACTCCCCCTCATTCACAATGATTTGATTTTTTTTGTTCTTTGATGCTTGATCCATGATCCCTTGGGCACCTCATGATCACATAGACTGGTGAGCTTCTTCCATATGGACTTTGTTGCTTCTGAGCTAGATGGCTGCTTGCTTATCTTCAAGCCTTTAAGAATCCAGATGCTATATTTTTTGATAGCCGGGCACGCTCAGCTTTCTTCACCCCATTTGCTTTCCATGCAAGTTCTTATGAGGAGACTGAACAAATCATGGAAAAGTTCTATTGTCTTTCCACTCCTCTTTCTGGCGAATGCTTTAAAGCCCTTTGTAACAATGAGAGGTTGCAGGTGGCCCTTTTGGCCACTCTAGCATGCCATTATTTTCCTTGACTCTCACAGAACTACTCTGTTCTCCAAAAATCATCACCACATGTTCCTTATTCCTGCACAGTGGTGGTAGCTGATGTAAAATCTAATTGTGCAGGACATCCAGGATTATTTTCACTATATATAAAATAGACTTTTTAACACTAATTAAGAATAATAAGCCCAAACAGATCTTAAACATGGAAACAGTTGAAAAAATACCCAAAATACCATCAGCAAGAGGCACTTAAGTTTGTTCAAGCAAATCAAGAATCTATACTGGGGTGGATGACTCATTGTCCAGATTCCCCCTGGGCTCACACCTGCTGCTGCCCTCCTGCTGAGAGAGATGTGCTTTTGCAAGGCAGAATTGGAGGTAAGTAAATAAGAAGGTAGTTCTTCATTTTTATCTTCTCAGCACCCTGCTCCGATATCAGTTTAGGCAAATGTTAATGAAGAAAAGCGCTGTGAGTTTTTGGAATGAGGACACCAGTTGCATTTAGATTTCAGAGAGCCAGAGCAGGGGCAGGACCAGTTACTTATCTGGTGGAACAGAGAATGCCTGATGGAAATCATTTTGGCATATTAGGAAAACAACCTCAGGGCTCCCGCTGACAGGACACTTTCCCCAAGTGCTATTAATTATAATGCGTTATTAGCTGACTGCAGGCAGCGGACATCCTCTGCATGTTAACTAAAGTGTAAGCAACCGTTTAGCTAGTGGAGCCAGCTTAGTCTTCAAAATTGTCTTAATCATTAGTGAATTAGTTAAACTATAACACTGGGAGATAAAAACAATCCCCTGTGTCACTGGGGAACAAGTCTAGGCTGGAACTGGTTGTCAGAGGCTCTGAGTACACAGGTTCTTGCCTCCAGATCGATGGTTGCCAATCAACACAGTTCCAGATCCAGCTAACCACACCCCGAAAGGTTCAAGGTTATCCAGTCTTAACACCATTGTTATTACGGGCTTGATCTCTGTGTGTCAGATATGTCAAGAGGTTTATGAAACAGGGGAAGTGGCAGTCAGTTCTCAAGCATTCAAAAATTTCCATCACAGCTAGCAGATTTCTGAGACTCGTGTTCTTTTCGGACCATTTCATTGATTATTAATGACCTCAGCAGGGGAGGTCCAGCAATGATGCTGAAACAATCAAGCCATTTGGCCATTCTGGAAAAGGGTTGAGTGTCAGCTCAGTGCCTGTGAGAAGCTCAAATTGTTTTTCAGATTTATCTGTGGATTTTGACAGTTGGCATATTTTTTCTTCAATAAGTAATCCAGGCTTAACAGTATAAACAAGGTTTAATTGGTTTGGGTTTGAGTCCTGTTTTGATGACCAAAGGCAGAAAATTGTGTATGTGTTGGGGGTGGGGGGCGGGGAAGAGAGGGATGGGCAGCGGGTGAATCTCATTGCTTTTCATTTTATCAGAATTCTGAACACTTTCTAATAATTTATTTTTAAAATATTGTACATGCTTAGACAGAAACACAGTCCAGTAAATCATTATCAGCCTCGAGATGAAGACTAGTACTATCACATTTCCTATTTCATTTTCAAGGTTTTTTGTGTGCTGCCCCTTCATCAACCTCCCCTCACCACTGGAACAGCTACAACCGCTACACTGTGGATTAGTGCTTTCTTTTTTTCTGTGGGCATCACTGCCCCCTGGTGGAAGTAGGAGGCCCAGCCTTGCTCCTGGAGAGCTGCTGCTGGATTTGAACCACCAACCCTGTGGGCCGCAGTCCCTCACACAACCACTACGCCACTGGGGCTCAGCCCATGTGCCAGTGCTATCATTCAACTTTCTTCTCCAGATATTGTACTACTATAATAATAAATGTCATATCTATATAGTCATAATGTAACATTTTGAACCTGACTTTGTTTCAGGGCTTCAAACTGCTTAGAAACAGCTCATGTCAGAGAGAAACACATTTACATGGAGCATAGCAACCTAATCTCCTGTTCTTTTCCATTTGACTCAGGACACAGATGGCAATGCCCCACTCAAAGATGGTGGTCGGTCACATCTCTTTGAGTGTATATTGTGACACTACCGACAGTTTCTTACTTGTGTCACACTCGAAAAAGTAAAAGATATGGTCGTGATACAACACAGTTGATGCTCTTGTTTCTGTTGGCCATGAAGAAACCATTTTGAATCAGCTTGAAGCCGATTTTGTTTACCTAGCCTAATACATTTGAGATTCATTTATGCTGTCACATATATATGTATATATACAAAGGATATATATCTATATATATCCTTTTTATTGCTGTGGAATAGCTACATCCAGTTTATACATTTGTCAGTTGAAAGACACGTTTATGAATAAAGTGACTAGAAACATTGTTTACTACTTTTGGTGTGAACGTAAGTTTTTATTTCTCATGGGTAGGTGTGAAGTGTGAGAGAGCTGGATTAAATAATAAATATATGTCAAGCTTTTTTACTAAGTGAGTTGCTATTCTGAATTCCTACTAGCATCTAATAAGAGAGTTCATTTTCCTGCATCCTTGTCAGCACTTGTCATATCATTTTAGTTTAATTATTTTATGGGCTGAGGACATATTTGTATGATTTCAACTCCTTTAAATTTATCCATGCACTTTTGTTTCTCTGTGTAGGTGCAGTGGAGTATTTTTCATTCTTTCTTGGCTTTAACAAACACTTACTTGCTCACTGCTTTTGTGGCTAGAAGTTTGAATGTAGGCAACTGGCTCTAGGGGACGGTTTTCTCTGTCAACTCTGGAGTAAGGTCCTGTCTCCACTGTTTTTCCTGACTTCTTGGAGATGTGGTTTGGCATCAAACTTCTCCATCTCTGCTTGGTTGTTTGCTTATTCTTTTACTTTTATTTACGAGACAATGGGACAAAGATGAGGAAAAGGCTTAACGATACCATTCAGATGAGTGAGATCATTATTAAGAGGTCATAATGGTGCCAAGGGTTTGCTGATTTTCGAATTTTAAAAGGTCATGGGAGGTCAAGGAAAACTGCCACAAATGCATGGCTGACAGCAGATCAGCACATCATAGTTATAGGTGGGAGGATTGGAATATTGGAATGAAAATGGAATCCAGATTGGGATAACTAGGTTGTGTTGGAGGAGGTCACATAAATGGTCTGGGGGCTTCCCCAGAGTAGTCAGAACTTGATTCATGACTATGTGATTCCCAACCCCCTCATATGGTGACTTCCACCAAGGAACCCCAAGGCAACTTCTCAAGGGACTCCCCTTCTTGGACTGATCAGGTGAGTGTAGGTAATGCTCTTTTTAATGCATTCTTCCTGAGGGCCAGACTGTTCACATCCCTGGTCAATATTCAGTAGGAATTCAATGGAGATTTAATTCATGTGGAAAATCTGCACATGGATTTTGGACTTTCACTATTATCTACAGTCTACTACAAACTAGGTGTTCAGAATTGAAGCTCTAAGATAATTCCCTCCTCTGATAATCGATTTTACTATTTATAATCCTTGGATCACACAAGGCTAGTGTGCTCCTTCCATGTGGATTTAGGTAACCTCATGTAAACAACTTGTTTTAAGACAAGGTTGGCAAGGTTTTAAAACCCCACTTTTTGACAGCTGAGAAACATGGGTATATTTTCACACAGTTGTGGCAATCATCTGATAGCAGTAGGCATTGAGTTTGGTCCTCCCTCTCTGCCCCCCCCCCACCCCGTTGTTTGTATTTGTTTCTTAAAGGACATCACTATAATCAGATTAGGATCCACCTACAATAAGCTATGAATTCACATGAACTGATCTTAACATCTTCAAAAACTATTTTCAAATAAGGCCATGTTTATATGGTGGTTAGGATTCTTGAATATCTTTTGAGAAAACATAATTTAATCCACAGTATGAGCTACCTTACTTCATACAATTTTAGAAAATGCATAGATGTGTAAAAGTATAAAATCCTAATCCTACTGCCCAGTGATATTAGTTATTCAAATTAACATTTTGGTGAATTTTGTGTGAGACCTTGTGATAGGTAGCTTTATCGTGTCAATTTTGCAACTAGGAACGTGTGGGATTAATAAAGTCGCAGTTTGATTGGAGGTCAAAGAGATAAGTGGCTCAGCAAGCCCCACCCCTTTCTCACTTTCATTCTGGTGATGGAACCAGAGTGTGGCTGCTTTAGCTAGTTCTCTGTTTCAACTTGTGGGCTACACTAACTGTGGGGCAGTCACTAGAGCTTGAGGTTCCTCCAAGGTCTACTTTGCCTTGCTGCTGGTGTTTACATTGCTTGAGCTTCAGGCTGTCAGATCTAGTCGTCTTGCACTGCTTGAGTTGATATCCCATCTGGGCCTGCTTTGCTGAGCTTGTGAGCTACTGACTGTTGATGACTCACCCTACTGTTTGCTGCCTCTGACCGGACTACCTGTATTGCCCAAGGGGAGACTCAGCTGTCCGCTTCCTTGACCTTGGATCCAGAAGCCTTGTGAGTTAAAGAAATTCCAGTTTATTAACTGTTTGACAGAAGTGAGTGAGTTGAACTGAGCCCTCTGTACTGCTGTGTGGACTAATGAACTGTTTTACCACTTTGTGCTGTATCTATATCTAGCTATCTAAAATCATAAGAGCCTTGTCTCTCTAGAGAGCCTTTTGCAATATAACATGGTTTTGTCTTTCAATGTTTTAGATAATACTAAACACGTCATTCTGGAAATCAGTTTTTTATTTAACAGTGCATCCTGAACTTTCTTTAGTCATTTAAATGCAAATATATGGGAGAAATTAGGATTCTGCAGGAACTTGTAGTTTGTCATCATGTGCCAATTTTATTTTGACTTTTCTATTGTAAATAAACCTTTAGCAAACATCCTTACAGATACCTTACAATTTGTATTTTTCATAGTTCCTTATATTTCCAGTTCCGGTTTCTATAATTACTGGATTCAAAGAAGTAGAAAGCATGTGATACATGCTGTAAATTGCTTTTTTTGTTAAAAGCTTGACCCATGTATGCTCCCAGCATCAGTCTATAAGAACCCTGCTCTTTTAGAAGCTCTGTCAGCCTTCGGAGTACTATTTTTAATAGCTTTCTCATTTGATAGGAGAAAATGGCATCTCATTCTTTAGATGTTAGTAATATTTGCAGCATAGACAAAGTTTTGTAGATACTGTGGGCTCTATAGCATCACTGTTTTTTCCAGTTTGCCATTTTCTAAATTAGAAATTCATAATAAAGGAATAATTAATTTTTGATAGCACAAGTTATTAGTTACTTAGATGATTCCCTCTCCACAGTTAACTATTCATCCATATTTTTTTGACGTAGATTGATGTTTTTAATGAATAATTTAGCATTGTGCCCTGTCACTTAAACAACATTCTTTCCTTTTTCATCTGGGTTTTATAATTCATTGCAATGGCCACACAGACGGCGCTCACAATTATGGGATCTCCTAAGGAGGTTAATCGGTTGCAATGCAGGTGAGAAATATTATGCTCAGTATAGAGTTGTTCAGTCAGGGCTGTTAATAAATGTCCAGAGAGCAGGCAACTCTGCTGTAAGTCTCCACCCAAAGGCACAGCCCAGCTCTCCCCATCAACTGTCCAGAGACACCCGCTCCACATGCCAGCATCCTGCTGAAAAGCACTAAGCTTTACTCTGTCGTGTGGTCTGGGAAGTCCACCACTCTGCTTCTGTCTATGGCTTCTCCCCTGACATCACAGTTGTCTTCTAGATCAAGGAGGTTCACTGCACAGGGATTTCGGGTCCAGAGGACACACTCCACCCCTGGTTCTTGCTGCTAGTGAGAGCTCTCAGCTTCTCTGAGAACTCATCTTATATCCAGCAGATGACAGTACAGTGAATCCTGTTAACAATATCGCACAGGTGAATCCTATCAGTGTCATCCCCACCATCTTACGCCGACCCATGCAGGGAAAGGTCATTTTGTGGGAGTCACCTAGACTTTGGCTAGAAGAGTCACATTAAATAATTCACTGTTCCTCTAAGCACTTTTCTCAAATTGCAATCAATGTGCTTCCAAGTTGAAAATATATGCTCAGGAACATTTATTGAGTATTTAATATATTCAGTAACATTTATTATTCCTTTGTTTAAGACCCCTAAGTTATAAAGTATTAGGTATTTTATACAGTTGTGTCATTTTCTAAGTTTTAAGTTCTGTTTAAGTTTAAGTAAGTTTAAGCTCTTACAGCTACTACAACATTCAGTACATCATTTGTATCAAACACATTTGCACACATGTTGCCACATACATTTCCAAACATTTTCCACTTGAGCCCTTGGTACAAGCTTGTCCTATTATTTTTTAAAGTCTTTTAAAAAATGGTTAATACCACAGTAGTTAAAAGGCATAAACAACCTAAATGTCCATCAAAATGGATGAACAAATATGGTACATACACACAATGGAATATTATTCAGCCAGAAAGAAGAATCAAGCTCTGGTACATGACACATCATCATGCTGAATGAAGTGTCAGTTACATAAGACAAGTACTGTATGGTCTCGTGGATGTGGACAGGCGAATGTAGAGACAATGGTTTCTTAGTAGGAAGAAGGGGGAAGCATGTGTTGCCAAGGAGTTCCTAAAGATCTATTAATTGTGCTGTATTGGAAAGGGATAATGGTAATGGTTACATAATATGGTGTCAATATTGACAATACATAGTCAATATCACTGAATCGGATATATATTTAACTCCCCCAAACATAAAAACGAAAAGAATCAAACCAAAAAAAAATCAAAATTGGTGAATAGATTCTTTGTCAAGTAGGTAAGTGTGGCTAATAGTAACATCAATGAACCTTAGTGGTGCAGGGGTCAAAGTACTCATTGGCTAATTGAATGGTTTTCTGTTTAAACCATGGGGAAAAGGTGTGGTAGGCCGCACCTGGAAAGAGTTACAATCTTGAAAGCCACATGAGCAGTTTTAATCTACTCTTTAACCTCTCTATCATTCAGAATCAATTGGCTAGGAATGGGTTAAAAGCTATACCTCCAAAATTAAACAAACAAACAAAAAAATGGCTATGTTAGATTGGCTTCTCTAACATAACAAAACCAGTGAGGCTTGCATGTGTTTGTATAAAGAAAGAGATTTAGGTCAAGAAATGGCTTACACGGTCGTAGATATGGGAAGTCTAGTCCCATTCAAGCCAGCCTTCTCCTGACTCAGGCAAACTGATGAACAGGAAGCAGGAAGATGAAGCAGAGACAAGGGGTGGGGAGAGACACAGACAGGCAGATACAGAGGTAACATGCATCTGAAATTGGCCACATGAATACAATTTTAGTAGTTGCCGACAGCTCCTGGGATCAGCAGGCGATGTCATAGGAGAACAATGAACCTGATGCTGGCCACACCCCAAGGAGGTGTCTTCAGGTGTAATCTGATTGATAGGTTGAGTTCCACTCCTACCTTTACCCAAGCGTGTCTAGTTGATAGAATCCCTAAGCCTCACAGACAATCCCAATGATAACTTAAAAATGTTTTATTTTCATAACTGAAATATGTTCTGCAAATTGCTACACAACTCATTCATTCCTCAAGCCATGAAGAGTTTTGTCTCTAGGAATGAAAACAGAAGAAGGATCAGGGGAAAAGTACCATTCTGCGATGGAGAAATTAAAGACGTTCTGGTGGTAGGGTGGGTTGCACATTGGTCTACCAACCCCCACATCAGCAGTTCCTAACCACCAGCAGCTACTTGGGAGAAAAAGTCAGCTTTCTGCTCCTGTAAAGTGCAGGAGCCCAATTCTGAAATGACTACTAATAGCCTAGACTCTTCAGGAATGAAGGTTTGGGTCAGCTCACCAGGCAAAGAACCACGGCCAGCTAAGGGAGTTGTTCAGGAAAAAGGAGAAACAGAGTAGGTAGTGGAAGAAAAAGGTACCAGTCGTTCTAAAGACCAGTTATAGTCTCATGACCAGCAGCATAAAGAAGGACTATAATCGTTATAAGTAATTCCTATTTGTATGTATGCAGCAAATGTTTTTTGTTTGGCATGGTTCATTTAGGCAAAATGAGGTAAAAATGGGGTTAGTGTAGTTACAGTTGCATCTCACAAAATAATATGATTTAAACAAGACTTCTGCTATTTTTAGTTTCATTTTACATGGAAGCAAATGATTGAAAATCTAAGAGATGGTATGTTCGGCCCAAAATGATTCAGCTGATAACAGTCTTAATTAGAGCTCAACTGGAGGATGCAGCTCATTTAAAGGAGATGGCCCTGGATTCGATGAGCCTTACAATTTCTATCTAGGGTGTAAACTTGCTTATTCTGTTTTTTAAAAAAAATGAACTGCGGTGGTGCAATGGTTCTTCTTTGCATGGTTGACCAAAATGTGAGTGATTGGAGCCACATACTGCAACTTGGGTGGAGCTTGACGATGGGTACCTGTTTATAAGGGAGTAATTCAACTTTTTTTACTCTGCCTTAGAATGTTACAGTTTTGTTCTTTTTCCTTTTACTCTCCTTTGTCCTTGTAGTAGTTACATAATCTGGTGTCCATTCGGGACTTCAGAGGATTAAGCTTAAAGGGGTGAAGTCTAGTCTGTCAATCAAATTATAGCCAATGAGGCCTCTGTGTGGGCAAGGCCTTCTCCTGAGAATTCTGGGAAATCTGGGTTTTCCTTCTTGGAGGCAGGAGAGATTCTTGCCTCACTCTGTAGGAGACACTGTAGCTGACGAGACACATGGAATTACACTAGTGCCCTGAGCTTGAGAAGCCGCATGGACTAATCCTGGTGCAACCAGACGTCTGAAGCCAAAGAAACCACGTGGAGACCCTTGCCAGTGCTAAGATGATTACAAAGCCACAGGATCCAATGACTTTCTACTCACTGGCCTGTGATCATCTTGCATTTGGCACCATTGTATATGTTTTGTGAGTCTGAAAAGAACTTTATAATTGGTACTGGACATATGGACTAATATCAAGCTTATAGGCTTGGACTGGACTAGATTGGGATGCTTTTCTTTGTGGAGTGGGGGATGCTTTCTTAATGTACAATTATCCTTTATATACAACTCTCTCTTATACATGTTTGAGTCTCCCTGGGTTTGTTTCTCTAGTCTGCCCAGATTAGCATACTCCTTCCTCACTGGGGTTTTTTTCTATCCAACTTTCCCATATTCCACCTTTCCTCTTTTGTCCTAGCTTAACACTTTATATGATTAATCTTTTATTTCAGACTTCAAATACATTTGTACCTCCCATTGTATTAATATCCCCTGATTGCTCAACTTGAAGACCCATGTCTTTTCTTTCCCTCACCATCCATTTCTGAAAGGTTAGCTGCACCATTTAGGCATATTTTGTTCTGTTATCATCATAACACACATGGACAAGGAAGGGAACTTAGATTCAATATACTCCTATATAGTAGGAAATCCCACTACCTATGGATAGCCACGGATTACATGTTGGGTTGTTAACTGCAAGGCCAGCAGTTTGAATCCATTATTCACTCCACAGAGGAAAGGTGAGGCAGTCTACTGCTGCAAATATTTTACAGTCTTGGAAATCCAAAGGGTCCCTGAGTCAGAATCAGCTTGATGGCAGTGGATTTGGTTTGAGTTAGGGAACAGATAGTCACGAACCACTCAGCATTCTTCTTTCCCTTTCTTCCTCTGCTGTGCATCCTCCTTGTGTCTCCCTTCTTTCCTCTCTCCCTATGCTCACGTCCGTTTTTCTCTGTCAGTTGTGTAGAGGAGAGGAAGTAAAATAGCACTGTTGGAAAAATCACAGAAACCTTTTTAAAAAGATATCAAATGTGAAGCTACTGTTTCTCAACAGATTCTCTCCGCAGGTCTATACACTTCTGAAGGTGGTGTTTCCATCTCTTTAACTTTTCCTCGAAGAATTCTGTGCTCTTCAATGTCTGCCATGTCACAACAGCAGTTTTGATACCCTCAAAGGATTCAGATCCTAATCCTTTTAATGTTCTTAGAGTTTGGGAAGCAACAGTCTGAAGGGACAAGATCAGTACTACAGAGTAGATGGGGTAAGCTTTCTTACAGGACAGCCCTTGTTACTCTTGAAGAATGAGCAAGTGTGGTATGATGGGGAAAAATCTCCCGATACAATTTTCCTGACCTCTCACTCACCCATGCAATTAAAAGTTTTCGAAGCCTAAAGATTAGAACTCTAGTCCGTGGATAGATAGTATTATATGAGTGGGCTTTAAAAAGTGGTGGAAAATGGAATAAAAATAAAATGGTATTATTGGCCTGTGAACCTTTGAAGCCCCCTCCTAATTGTGAACCCTGATTCTCTGGTCCTTACTCAGATACCTTATCCAATAACTAGAGAGGTCTAACCTTTAGACTTCAGGCTTTTCCCTTTAACCTGTGATCTTGGGGGGAAAACTAGGTGAGGCTCCACGTTGCCAGGATCCACGACCGGTGACATTGAACAGATCTCAGTCCAGAGACTCAGTCGTCAGAGAGAATCAGACTCTGGATGCACAGTCTGTCTCTACCATCTCTTAGGGGAGGAGTTAAAAATTCAAGGTTTTTATACCACATTCTAATCTTGATCTCACACAATAAGTGCAAGATGATATATTAAAAGAGACGAGTGTGTTCTATCTTCCAAGGTCAGAGATCAGAGAGCTGTTTATGACTAACCTAATGTTTCAATGAAAGGAGTCCTGGTGATGTAGTGGTTACACACAGGGTTGTTCAATGCAAGATTAGCAGTTCAAATCCCACCAGCTGCTCTGAGGGAGAAAAAATGAGTCTATTTGCTACTGCAAGTATTTACAATCTTGGTAACCCAGAGGGACAGTTCTATTTTGTCTAATAGGGTATGAATGAGTTGGAATCATTGTATAGTTTGGGTTAATATCTCAAGGGCATTATATATATTTCTCTATACTGGCAACTAGCCAATTTAGGGAGATTCTTTAGGACAAATCTCGTATGTTCTCTGGTTCCATTTTTTTTGTCATCACTGCCCTCTGGTGGTGGGAGTAGGAGGCCCAGCTATGCTCCTGGAAAGCTGCTGTTGGATTTGAACCTCCAACCCAGTGGGCCGTGTGCTTCCATTTTTAACTTCAGAAAAAAAAATCAGTTTTAGGTAACGCTATAAGTGGTCTATATACCTGTGACTTAAAAGCATTTATAAACCAAAACCAAACCCACTGCCACTGAATTGATTCTGACTCATAGCGATCTACAGGACAGAGTAGAGCTGCTGCTTTGGGTATCTGAGGCTGTAAATCTTTACAGGAACTGAGAGCTTCATTTTTCTCTCGAGGAGCAGCTGGTGGATTCTGTCTGCTCACCTTGCAATTAGCTGACCAATTCCTAACCCACTATGCCACCTGAGCTCCAAGAGCATTTACAGAAGCAAGCATAACAATGCTATATGCATTAGGGTAGTTACATAATTTCATGTCAACTTGACAAATAGGTGTAGGGGTGGAATAGCTTGTCAATTGTGTAGGACACAGACTGCTGATGCCTCCTGTGGGCGTGGCTTTCTCATGAGGATTCTGAATTATGCACTAGTCTCAGACTTATGAGCTAGTATTGGACTTATGGACTTGATCTGGACAGAGTTAGGGTATTTTCCTGATATAAAACTACTTTTTTTGGGGGGGGGGGGCAATCATTGCCCTGGTGGTGGGCCTTGCTCCTGGAGAGCTGCTGCTGGATTTGAACCTCCAACCCAGTGGGCTACAGTCTCACGCACAACTACTACGCCACCAGGACTCAGCCCCTAAAACTCCTTCTTGATATAGAGCTCTCTCATACATGCAGGAGTGTGTCTGTGTTTGCGTCTCTTGTCAAACTGGCCTAGCACATGCATAGTACAGAAATACACACATGACTACCTTGTTCATATGTGGCTTGACCACCTTACAGCACTTATATAATACACACAATAGCTGGGGTTGCTGAGGCAGAGTCAACCCACGGGCACCTGGCCTTCAAGCAGGTGAACTGCAGGTTAGGAAGTCTCACACTCATACTTAGAAGGGACTAAGAGAAACATCCCATTTGTAAGGACATTCAATATAAAGATACTTTAACAAAAATGATAGATCATCATGAAAATTAAATTTTTAAACTCATGTCTGACTTCCTGGGGATTAGATCTGTTGAAGCAGCACCTACTTTTATTATTTACATATTGTTCAGCCCCGTGGAGCTTCTGGTATATCAAGCTAGTTCTTTTCCCTCTGTGCAAAACAGTGTCGGTCTCTTATTTCCCTTTCATAGTTCTTTTCAACTCGACTGTATCCTTGTAAAGAAAAAAAAGGAGGATTAAAATAATGTAAGGTACTTAGATTTTTCCAAAGGCAGAGCACGCCAGTGTCCGCATGTCCGGTGTTTGAGGTCTAGTCAAAACAACTTCTCAGAGTATAAAGATTGTTTTGGAGGTTCTTCACTACTATATTGTCTTCGTGTCTGAAAAACAAATAAAATTAAGAAAACTCTTGGCCATTGAGTTGATTGTGACGCCTAACGACCCTGTAGGACAGGGTAGAACTGACCCTGTGGGTCTTGGAGGCTGTGGGCTCTTTATGGAAGGAGAAAGCCCCCACTGTCTCCCACAGAGCGGATGGTGGTTTGTAGCGACAGATCTGGGCTGAGCAGGTCAAATCAGAAGCCACGACTCCCAAATGAGATAGAAAGAGGAAGTTAATCACATCACATTTATCTTCCTATAGCACTGCTAAATTCCTTTGTCTTCTTCCAGGCCATCAGACAGGCACTCCTGTCACTCTGACCTCCGCTTCAACGTTTCCCACCCTGTTATTCCGGGCGCCCTGTTCACTACCGACCCTCTTGTTGCCAGCGAGTTGATTTCTACTCAGGGTAGTACTTCCTTTTTTCATTTTAAGCATTTTAAATCTTTGTAGGAATAGACAGCCTCATTTTTCTATCAGGGAGTGACTGTTGGACTTGAACTGCGGACCTTGTGGTTAGCAGCTCAGTGAATAGCCCAGCATGCCACCAGGGCTCACCTGTTACATGCGGAGGCCTAGGGAATGATTTAAGCTTACTGTGACTGCACCATGAATTCTCAAATGAAAGCATTCTATTCCAAATTGGACTCAAGGAAATTAAAATCAGTCAGAGTAAAAAGATATAATTTCATAGGGTTTTGTCTGCCAACTTATGTAAAGGTAGACAAAGTTGGCAATTGGAAAAGGAAAATTGGCAATTGGAAAATTGGCAAAATTGGCACAAGTAATGTGAATTTCTTTTCACTTAGAAAATAATTTTGAAGCATGTCTTTTCTTTAAAAGGCACACTAAAGCACACATAAAAATAATTACTTTGATGTTCCACTCTATGGGGAAAAGAGCCTGGAGGTACTTGATCTCCCTGCTAAGCCTTTGGTATCCATTAGAACTACATTTCTATAATTAAAAAATTGACTGGAAGCTAGTCTGCTTAATCATCCTTATTTCCAAGTTGCCTACATAAGCAAAAGCACCTAACAGTGGCTGGCATATAGATTTGTTGTTGTTGTTGTTGTTGTTGTTTGGGGTCATCTAGATGGTTCCAACTCATCCCACCCCCGAGTACGGCAGAAGGACACACCTCCCGGGCTGAGCCATCCTCACAGTGGTTGTGCTGTTGTTACGTCTGAGCCCATTGCTGCAGCCGCTGTGTCAATCCATCTCCTACGATTCTCACTCACTCACACACACACACACACACACACACACACACAATGGAATAGCAACAGAATATTTAGATAGCTTCTGTACACCACTAAAGCATAGCATGTCAAAAGGGGTGCTCATTTCACATCAGGGGACTCAGCCTCTCCAGGAGAAGTGAAATAGAGATTTTTCTCATGTCTGAAACTGAACACTGGAAGCACGTCAATATCCAGGAAGTCCCAGGAGCCCACTTTTGTCCCCCAGGAGTTCTGCATACTTGCTTTGTCCACTTGTTTGGAGCTACTGTCATTCAGAAGATGTTTTCCACAGAGCAGTGCTTTACTGCAAGCTTCCTAATGTCAGACTGACGTAACTTATTTGGGATTTGAGTCGGTTTTCTAAATAACAAACAAACCAAAACAGCTTGTGCTCAATTAGAAGGCAAAACAGCCTAAAATGTAGCTAGTGGGATTGAGCCCACAAAAAATGAACATGGCTTATACTTGATCTTAATGTTCACCAGTAACCCAGTTTATAGGAGTGAGTAAAATCATGTTCGTGTTTAATCTTGAAAGACCATCTGTCATCAAACAAAAGAATTAAAATGGGGGCTGAGCCCCGGTGGCATAGTGGTTGAGTGCGGGACTGCGGCTCACTGGCTTGGCGGTTCAAATCCAGCAGCAGCAAGGCTGGGTAGCTCCACAACCACCAAAGGGAAGTGGTGCCCCCCTCCCCCTCAAAAAGAGTTAAAATAGTTTCACCAAGTGCTGAAAGATTTCGGGAAACTGACAGAAATACACATCTTTCTTCATAAACATGTCCTAATCTAATCCAATAGACCATCTCACATGAAAATATGGGGAAAAAATACTTAAACCAAATACAAAGCCTTGCGCAGAAGGAAAAAAGGTATGTGAGAGATATGGAATAGTGGCCAACATGTACATGGATCTTCCTGTATCTTCTGGACAATTTCAATTTAGTCATATTCGATTATGTAAATACTAGTCTCTTCAGGCTTCTCATCACAAGCTTAATGAAAAAAATAGTAAAATATGGCAAAATATCCTTAAGTTTCAGCAGAACCTTGCTATGAAGACCAGGCCCTTAGCATGCACGATCCCTTTTAGAGTCCGCAAGGGCACCTGCACTTTCCATTTACGTAACCAGAGTGCAGTACAAGGACCAGCTCAATGAACCCACACGCAACATTAAGATTGATAAGCTTTTATTGGCTGGTGGTCAAGAGGCAGCTAGTGCTTAATTTATTCTTGACCTCATCTGGTTAAAGACGGGTGTTTTAGACTATGGAATAAGCAAGGCACAAGGGCAGGTGGCATCACGCTCAGAACTTATAAAAATAAAATGGGGGGGCTACACGTAACATCAGCAGTTTCAAAAAATAAATGATCATGGGTCAGCAGTTACAGAAAAGAGCAGTTACAGAGAGAGCTATAGTAAAGGCACAGTGTCCATACTTGGGCCAGTACAGAATGGCCACACTCAGGTAAACTAACGCAGTATGGTTACATCAGCGTTAATTTTGGTGGCTTCCTACTACAAGAGTTTTGCTCTCAAAAGCATCTTTTCGAATGAAAAAAAAATACTTTCTTTGGTAATATTTAATGACATTTCATATCAGAGCTCATAAAAACTCTTTGAAAATATAAAATAATACTTAACAATCCAGCGATAACATCTTCATGGGACTGTCACGGAAACACAAGGTGTCCTTCCTGTCTATGTCCATGTCAGGAAGCGCAGGGCCTCACGCATTGTGCGTGGCGCCCAGGAATTCCATTTCCACAGCAGCCTTTGGCCTTGGGGATGCGTTACCACTCCTCTTCTTTCGGAACTCTGCTGCGATTTCTTCAAAGGACTTCCCTTTGGTTTCTGGAACTTTAAAGAATGTAAACAGGATAAAGGCCAGGATCACGCCAGCGAAAAGGAAAAACACATACGGTCCACAGAAGCCCTGGAGAGAAAACAAACAGTGAGCAATCCAATCAGAAGCGGTTGGACCCTGCCTTCCGGGGGAGCAGGTTCACACGTCAGGCTGCTTACCACGATGTACTGGAAGCACACAGCCACGATGACGTTGCAGGCCCAGTTGCTGAAGGCGGCCACCGCCAGCGCGGCACTCCGCGGTCCTTGACTGAAAAACTCAGCCACCATGAACCAGGGAATCGGGCCGGGGCCGATTTCAAAGAAACTGACGAAGAGAAAGATGGCTACCATGCTGACATAACTCATCCAAGTCAATTGATCCTGAAGTGGAGTTAAAAAGGAAAGGCGGTCTTGGGGTAACTGACTGCTGCTTCCCTTAGCTAAGCAGCCTCCCTCCGAGTCCAGCTCTGCTGATGTACCAGATCTGAGTCAGGCTGCCATCTTCTGAGCTGCCTCATGGCAGGCTTAGCTCTGAAGGGCACTCGGACTCATTCTTTTCCTGGGAAAGAGGGGAGGAAAGAGTCCACAGGGAGGAGGGGGGGTGACGGGGGGGGGTGCGGGGGGGGGCAGCCTGCCCATCTTGGGAAGTTCAGGGACTTGGCAGAGGCCACACAACAGCTAGAGGAGGATTGGGTTGGGGTCGATTCCAGAGCCTGTACAGCTACACTGCCTCCCTTGGTAACACTCCCTCTCTGCATGCTTACCGTCAGTCTTCCAACAAGAAACTCACCATTGCCCTTTCCTTGATATTCACATATTTTTTTTTTGAGATTAAACAGGCAAGTTTTATGATCAAATGTAAAAATTCTACAAAAATTCAGTAGTATTGTAGGAAGTATTATTGCCTAGCAAGCTTTGGGCAGATAGCATTTAAAGGCATCATGTACAAAAAATTTCTTTCTGATCTTAAGTGCCATTTTACACAAAATGGGTTCGGTTTTGCTTCCTGTCTTCCCTTCTGAAGTGAAGGGGAAGGAGGGCCAGTGCAAGTCAGCTGAAGAGGGAGCTGTCTGGCTCTCCACTCCAGGTGTTCGCCCCAAGTAATGCTAACTAAATAAAGGTAGCAGCCATGGAAATCTGCATCGCATTGCACCCAAGCAAAGAACAATGGAGTAACTTAAAAAAATGTACACTTAGTCAAATCCCATTTTTTTCCCTTTGGAATTCCATGAGGCAGCAGTACTAACTAATTGGTGTCTAACATTGTACTTCTGTAGCAATTCTGTATTCTCCTTTGTATCATATTCCCCTGATTTCAGTTGAGTAGTCAGTTTCTCGTGCTTCTAACATAGAAAGCACTGGAAACACACAGGTGCCCTCACATGGTGATGCAAAATCCCAGGACAGTCTCACCAGTAGCACAAGTCCCACCGACATGAAGATGGCAGAGAAAAACATGCCACTCATTCCGATCAGAAACAGAGATCTTCGCCCTGCCTTCTCCACAAGGATTACCTGGGAAGAGGGGAGGGTGTGTGTGTGTATTAATTTATGATAAATATATGTTCACAGCATCTCTTTTACTTATATCAGATATATTTTATAATATATTCTATGCATGCATACACATTTATGTTTATACACATATTTATACATCTACACAAACAAAAATAGATACACGTGTTGGAAAAAAATCCGTTTTGTGGGTCACCAAAGAGTGATGCTGCACTTAAACAGTTTCACTTTCAAATAGTTCATTTTCTTGCACAGAGCAGGCAGAGGCAGTTCTGTGAGTCCATTGCACAGATGGGAAACTCAGGGAGAAGTGCCTCCTCCCGCTGAAGGTAGCAGATCTGGTCTCATGGAACAGAGGAAAGCAACCAAGACCAGTTGAACGGAATTGCATGGATTCCATCAGGGTGTTCTAGGGATAGAACCACAGCTTTTCAGCCCTGTGTTATCACCTTGGGCTCAAAGTTCAGACACTACACACCTGGAATTTCTCCCTATTGATTTCCGGAGAAGGGGAAATTGTACAGAAGGTTCTACATAGCAAATCACACTAATTTATCTTTTGATAATTCCAAGGGTTGGTTTACTACCAATACCTGCAGGAGCACAATCAATAAAACACACACACACAGTGAGTTGATTCTGATTCAGTGAACCTATAGAACAGAATAGAACTGCCCCTGTGACTCCAAGACCGTCCATCTTTAGGAGAGTAGAGAGACCTTTCTTTCCTCCCTGGAGCTGCTGGTGGTTTAAACTGCTGGTGGTTCATGGCCTAACTGGAAACCCACAACACCTCCAGTGCGTTGCTTCCTCCATGAACCATCAATGATTTCCCTCCAATCTTCTTACTGTTAATAAATTCAAACCATGATCACTCACACGACAGCCTGCTGAACGTAATTGTTTTACCACACTAGTTTTTCACATTTCAGGTGTGGCTATTCATACCCGGTATTGGCAATGAACAATCTGAACAAAAGAGACTGTAAATGGAAGGGTTAAAGTGATTATCTTTATCTTAGAATAAGATATCACTTATCCTAATTTGGGAGGTACACTGTGGATCTTGGCATTCATCCATGGTGATAACACAGGTTTAAATCAGTTAGCCAAGGCCAGAGTGAGTGTACTAGATACTTTGCCTCCTTGTTGTAATATCATCAAGGCCGGTCAGTCATAAAAAGGACAAGTTGTCATAATGGCTGGTCACGGTTGCGGAGTGAATTTTCTAGATCCATCAATCTACTAGTGAATCAGTGGTAAGCCAATGCCTGCAGTCAAGTAAGCACTAGTTTTGAAAGGACGAAAAGCATTTCTTTCCCCCTTCCCCATGAGAGGTCACTCAGAGTTTCAAATTACTTCATCTAGGATGATACCAAGCAGAGTCCACATGCAGCTGCTGAGAAGCACGTGGGGAAGGACTTGCTCACATCTACAAAATTCCAATGCCCATTTTCTCTCTGGAGTGATGATTTTGAAGGTTGAATTGATGTCTAACCACCAGGAAATAGGAACATGTCTTCCCGAACAAAGGCATTTATCTTTTTCTTTTGTTTCAGAAGATTTCCTATCTGTTACTAACTGGAAGGCTTTTCTTTTATTTTCATAATCATCTCTAAATGTTACACCTGGAAAACTGAACCTGACTTTCCTTGCAGCATGGTGTGTGACAGAGACTGAGAAATGGCACTCACCAATAGCTGGGGATGTCTGCCCAGCTATACCCCTCAGGGAGTGGGTGCGCCCCAGCCCCTGGATGGCTTACTAGAGTCTGCTGGCTATGGTTTCTCTTCCAGACCCATCCTACCTTCCAGGACCCACCATGTTCTCTTTCATTTCTCTCTTGAGATGAAAGGTTCTCTTCTCCAGAAGGGAATAAGGGGTGTGGACAATTATTATTCATTGTAGCATTAGGGCCATTCACTTCTTTCTTTTCCCAAACAGGAGTGTAGAACACACAGGTTGATCTTGTTCTTTCCAAGCTGGTGAAACAGCAATATGCTATTGGTGCATGTTTCTAATTTTCACTAGTTATTTTGAAAGGCTACATGGGCTTTGGGACTGTTTGTGAAGTTTAGGGAGGGAACCGATGGGGAGGGACTGCCCTTTGTGTCCTTTTTGAACTTTCAAATAACTTTTCAAAAATGAGTATCGTTTAACATTGTAAATGTTATCTTGGAGGCCTGCAGTCATGGTTCATTAGAGAACTGGTTAGAACTGATTTTTCCCCCCACTATGTTCCTACTCAGCTCTAAAATTTGCACTGAATAATAGGATAAGCTCTAAGGAGTTTCTTTTTTCTTTCAGAAAATCAAGACAGTTAAAAACAAAGCAAACCCTAATTCTTTCCCTTCCACCAGTGCTGGAGGGGTAAGGCAGAAAATGAAATTGTGCAGGAATCTCCCATATCGGTTTTCTCAGAATTAGTGTTCTCCAATCCTGACAAATCAATGCTTTACATATCAAATTCTATTGAATCTTATTATATAAATAAATTCAAATTAAATTCTCCACTCCAGAAAAGTGTGTTGAACAGGCAGTAGGGTCTGTAAAAGTTAATATTATTCCAAGAGACAAAAGGATGTGATGTGAGCTGTTCCTTCCTTGTCATTGATTGAGAGGGTGGCCTCTAGGTCCCCTCTCTCAGAGCTTGCCTCCGTAACCGCCGGGGTTATCGGTCCTGGCGCCTCTTTTCAAGGTCCAGCACTGTTGAATGTGGTCTGGACAAACCTGCCTTTGATCTAGGTGGCCAGGCAAAAATTTATTGACTACCTTAAGGTACTAGTTTAAAGTCCACGGGCAGAGAATGAAAAACAAGTGACTAAAGAGTATTGAGTATAGTGTGGTGGCTAAAATGCAAAGACACATGCTTTCTGAGCATTCTGCACTCAAGGTAAAAAATAAGTCCAATGACTTATTTTTAGAGTGAATTTCTTTAGTTGGGAAAGTTTTTGTTCTTGTTGTCTATTTGAATGCTTATATTGTTACGTCAAGTATTATTGTTGTCAAGACATTTAATCATTTCTTATATGCTATAAGAAATTTGGCTTAAGAAGGGTCTATAATCTTTTCCCATTGCGGGAATAAAAGATAACATGTCAAGTTCTTGTTTCATCCTCTTACAATATTATACATCATCTTATGTATTACTAGAAATCATGCCCGTTGAGCTATCTGAAAATTCTGTCCACTAGTCTATCATTGTAAAGGTTTGTTTAATTTTGCTAAGAGGTTTAGTTATCTACCATACTTATTTTTCTTATTTCAACTTAGAAAAGCCCATTAAATTGAAAAAAAATTTCTCTTGGGACATAATAATAATAAAAGAATTTTCTGATGGACAACAGAAAAGTAGGTGAAGGGAGATGCCAGACAGTGTAAGATATGACAAATTAATAGTAATTTATAACTTATCAAGGTTCATGAGGGGAGGGGGAGCAGGGAGGGAATGAAAAAATGAGGAGCTGACACCTAGGGCTCAAGTAGAAAGCAAATGTTTTGGCGAGGATATTGGCAACAAATGGACAAATGTGCTTGACACAATGGATTGGTGTATGGATTGTGATAAGAGTTGTATGAGGCCCAATAAAGTGACTTTAAAAAAAAAAAAAGAATCTCCATCATGGAAGAAGGGGAACATAGATAGAAGAACTAATATGATCAGAAATGACAAACTGTTGACACATCTCCAAGTCAAGCCAAACTCATGGCCATGAGTCAATGCGGATGCTTAGTGACCCCCTGTAGGTTTCTGTGACTGTGACTGTTTACGAGAGTAGAAGGCCCAGTCTTTCTCCCTCAGGACTACTGGTGGTTTCAAGCTGCTGACCATGGGGCTCAAAGCCCAATGCTTCACCATGACACCACCAGGGGTCCTAGAAGCATATCCAGGAACCCACAAATCTACAAAGTTCTTTGTGCTCCCAAGTGAGTAATTGATTCACAAATAAATTATAGCAGATGAGGATGCATACTGACCTACCTTCTTAGTTTTGCCTAGTCTCCATGTAGTTGTTGGTCTGTCCCAGGGGGTGGAGAATGTCTGGCCCATGGGAAGGGGAAAGTCCCACAAAACCATCAATATTATCTAACAGCACATGCTTTCCCAGAGAGAAACAGTTCCAGCCATCACATGAAGGATGAGTCGATAGGGCAGGCTCATTTTGAAGTTGATAGTTATGTATGGCCCCCAAATAATGCTGTCGATATCTGAATGGCCCTTGGTAGAAAAAAACGTTCTCCACCCCCTATTAATCCACAGGAGGAACTCTTCACAGGACTCAATTGGTTCGTTGCAATTGTTGCACGTATGTGGGCAATAAGTCTTTGCTCAGCCCTTTGACTGCAAGACATCCCCTCGTCTGGGAGTTGGGAGTCAGAGGGATGTTTAACAAGGGTCTGTACTTACAGAGAGAGCAGTGAAAACAGTATTGACAACACCAACTCCAATGGTTGCGTAAACAGGTTGGCTGATTCCAGCAGACTGGAAAATGCTGGTTGAGTAGTAAAAGATCTGAAAAGCGAAAACAGGCTCATCTTAAACAAGGAATCAAGAATTGATAGCTTTAAAACAAGAAATGTTTTAGGTGGTTTATTTTGAGCTTCAAAGGAAGCTTTGAGTTTCAAAGGAACCACAGTCCTTCCAAACCCAAACTGAAAACAAACCTCCTGCCCTCCTGTTGATGCCTTGGCTGTGAATCCTCACAGGAGCCCAGAGTTTCAACTTTCTCCTGAAGAGTGGCTGGTGAATTTGAACCCCTGACCTTGCAGTTAGCAGTGGTTACCTAGCACTGCCTCCATGGGTCCTTACTGCACACCCAAACACACTGCCATTGAGTAGATTCTGGCTCAGAACTACCCAGTAGGGCAGGGTAGAACTCCTTCTGTGGGCTTCCAAGACACTAACTCTTTATGAGTTAGAAGTCACATCTTTCTCCCCCTGAGCAGTTGGTGGTTTGATCTTTCTTGTAGTGGCCAATCACATAGACACAACACTGCTCTGATCTTGAGAATAGTGGTTCTTAGCCTGTGAGTCTTTGGGGGGTCGAATGAAGCTTTCACAGGGGTCCCCTGATTCATGATATTAGCATAATGCCAGTGATCAAGTACCAACAAAAATAATTTTATAGTTGTGTATGTCAATGTGTGTGTGTGGTGGTGGTGGTGGGGGGGGGGAGAGTCACCACCACATGAGGGACTGTATGAAAGGATCACACCATGAAGAAGGTTGAGAACCACTGCCTTTGAATGTTCTGTTTTTGTTCATCCTTTCCTTTCAGGGAAGGAGTTTCCACAGCTATTCATGAATGTTTAATCGTGTCTGATTGCTTACAACTCACTGCCATTAAGTTGATTCTGACTCACAGTGACCCTATAGGACAGTATAGAACTGTCCCTGGTCGTTTTCTGGGTTCATTAGTCTTTTGGGGAGTAGAAAGTCTCCTTTTCTCCCTGGAAGCGGCTGGTTGGTTTGAATCCCCGACCTTGTGGTTAACAGCTTCACAGGGAATGCGCCAGGCCACCGGAAATCCTTGTTTGCTAGAACATCCTTATAGTGAGCTACAAATCCTGCTAGTTTACATTTTCATTTTTGAACTTATCTATACTTTTTGTGAAAGTATAATTTACCAGAAAACATGTACACACACCCTTAATGTGCAGCTCAAATAATTTTCACAATCTGAACACAGCACCCAGCTCAAGAAACCGATAAGTTGCTGTCCTGCAGAGGTTTCTTCAGCCATGATCTTAAGGAAGTCACTCTCTCAACTACCAGCACCTTAGATGGGGACTGCCTCCTCTTGTACCTTATTTAAAGGCAACCCCACACTATGGATTATTTTGTTCCTGGCTCTTTTAGTTCAACATTTGTGAGAATCATGCACATAATTTATACATTTGATCATATGTATATGATCATTGTCGTTTCTATCTAGTATTTGTGTTGGATCCACAATCTATCCAGTATTTTGTTTGGATCCACCATCCATGCCCATGGAAGCTGTAGTGGAGAGTCCAAAGATGCATTGGGTCAATCTGCTGCATGAGACCTCTTTCAAGTGTTGAAAATCAAGAATGTGATTTTGAAGACTAAAGTGCACCAGCCTTGTGTCTCGGTATTTTTCATCACCTCATAGACATGTGAAAGTTGGACACTGAATAAAAGACTGAAGAAGAATGGATACATTTGAATTATGATACTGATGCAGAATATCGCAAGTACCAAGGACTGCCAAAAGAACAAACACATCTTCCTGGGAAGGGGTGTGGCCAGAATGCTCTTTAGAGGCAAGGATAATGGGACTTTGCTTTATGCACTCTAGACCTGTTGTAAGGAGATTGCTTTCCTAGAGAAAGATAGTGTGCTTGGTAAAAGTCGAGGAGCAGCAGAAAAGAGGAAGTCCCGCAGCGAGATATATGTGGCCGCAACCATGGACCCAAACATAAGACCAGTTGTAAGGATGGTGAAGGGCTGCATGGTGGTTTGTTCTATTTTATATAGGGTCACTGGGAGTTGCAATCAACCTGGTGGCACCTAACAACATTTTAAGGTGTCTATTTACCCATTCTGGTATTAATGGGCATTTGAGGGGGATTATAAATAGTACTGTTCTAAAAATTCTAGTACAATTATTTTGGTGAAATGTATTCACATTGGGGCACTACTAATACCGGAAAATCATTTCCCCAGAAGTTGTTTCAGTTTTACACACGCATCAGTGTATGGAAGTGCATGTTGCTATTGCATTTCATTAAAAAAAAAATTCCACTGCTCACAGTGGATGTGGAGACAACTAGTTCCCAATTTCCCCCAATAACCTTTTCATATTTAGGTCTGTTCATAGCAGTATTCTCTCATTCTCTGCCATTCCTTCTCAAGGTACCATGTCCTGCTGCAGGCACCATTTCCTGCAGAGAGAGCGATGCAAGAGGGTGTGCATACTGTCCCCTCAGTGAGTAGTGGGGACAGCACTTGGCACTGTAGGAAAGTGCCAAGGTTCCCCAATAGCGTGGGTTTCAACATGTTGTAGATGCCTAAGGCTGGAAGCTGATGTAGAGAGGCTCAAAGAGATTAGATATCAACATTGGATAGACTGGCAGAACTAAACCTAATAAATGATACAGAATACCAGATGAACATGAACAGTCATGAGAGACAGAAAGAAGAACTGCTCTTGATTCCTGAAGTGAAGATCTCTGTCGCTTCAATAGGCGGGGAAGCTTTTGCTCTTCCCACATCTCGATCCAGCTAGAATCACCCCCAAAGTTTCCCTGCATGTGAGCCCCCATTGGCACAGTACCCTGTCCATGTGCAATAGCAAAGACAGGGAACAAAGGCTTTTCTTGATCTCTCACTCACTGCCATCAACTTGATTCGAACTCCTAGAGACCCTACAGGACAAAGTAGAACTGCCCCCATGGGTTTCAGAGATGCTAACTCTTTAGGTGAGTAGAAAGCCTCATCTTTCTCCCGCAGAACCTCTGGTGGTTTTCATCTGCTCTCCATGAGGTGAGCAGCCCAGCTTGTGACCACGCTGCCACCCGGGCTCCTCTTTCGTCAGCTAGCTGCTGCTGCCTCCTTTTCTTCAAAATGAATTTCTGATTGTGAGTTACACTTCAGACCATTAACTCTGCATTCAACAGTTCAATCATCCCTTCCCCCACCCCCGCCAATCTAATTTCTTAACAAATGCTTACATCATTCTCCTAGAAGCTAGGATTCTAAAATACCATATGATCTGTATCATGCAGATGGTTTAAATAAAATAACGAAACATGTTGACGACTTCAATCCTCAGCATTTCTGCCTTCTGTTTTGTCTTATCTGCCTTCACTTGTCACCGTCATGCCATCTTATACTCTTAGAGATTTTGTGTGCCGTCCCCCTCCCTGAGTGGGGTAAACTTTTCTTGGGTATTAGGAAGCTGGTTGGCAAGGTCAGCAGTTCAACCCCCGCAGCTGCTCCAGAGGAGAGAGATGAGGTTGTCTGCTCGCATAAAGGTTTACGCTCTAGGGAACGTGATACGTCAGAACCAGCGTGAGGGCAGTGGCGCCTGGCTTTACCTCGCAGATCAGAGGGAATGAGACAAACCCTTCTGCCCAGGCAATCAGAAAGTCTACATTTAATTCTCAGCATCAGAAGCCCTCCAGAATTCATACTGTTTTAGATTTATTATGACTTTCCCCCTGTTTTAGATTTATTATGACTTTTGTCTATTTTGCCTTGACCTTAATGGGTATGATTGCAGACAGTTTAATATTTAGAGACAAAAGAAAATTAATACTAATTTGTTATATGTTTTTTATGGGTAATAATTCACATTAGCTATCAACATTTTTGAATGTCTCTTAGCTATTGGAAGTTGTAACACTGCTACTTTGATTTCCCTTGTCACTAGAGTTGGGGAGAATTCTTAAACTTACCCCATTGATGCCGGAAAATTGCTGGGCCATGTGTAGCATCACAGCTGCTAGGATGGGTTGTCGGTAGCTGGAGTTGGTGAAGAGCTGAACTATGGAGACTTTCTGCTCTCTCAATGTTTCTTCCTTTTCTTTTTTTATCTCGGTCATATCTTTGGTGACATCAGTGCATCCTCTGAGTCTTTTCAAGCCTGCGCCCCAAAATGGTCAGGTTTAATCAACTCGAGTCAAAAACAAAAATAAATTTATTTTTACGATGCCAATGAAAGAGCCACAGTTTTACACAGCACTCATTACTTGTCATATAAGTATATATATTCATACTCTTATTTAAGGATAGGAAATGATTTTGCTGTTAAATTAAATATTCCTGTTCTAGAAAAAGGAAGCTAAATATTTGGCTTCACCCCATGACAAAGAATATGATCCTTCTGGTCATAGAACCATAACCCTGGGAGGCTCTGGAAGAAGCTTCTGATTAAGTCCAATACCCTCCAGGTGAATTTTCTAGGTGAGGCAGGATTGAACACTTATGGATGCAACATGACATGCACCAATTCTATCCAAGTGACTCTGCACACTCTTCTGACAGGTGGTCATGGGCTTCACATGGAAGCCCTGCACCCGTCTTGGGAAATACCCCTTTCACAAACAGACATTCATGCGCACTCTTTTGCATGAGCCAAGGATTCCAAAACAATGAGAAAGCAGCAATGAGCAACCACGGCCTTACTTTGCTTAGCTTTGGCTTCCTCTTCTAACTTGATGTAAAGGTACCGAGGGCTTTCTGGACAGAAGAAGAGCAGGAGAGACTGGAGTAAGGCTCTCACAGCAGGAAGGCCCAGCATAATGTGCCACAGCTCGTCATTGCCCAGGATAAACTCCAGGCCAACCACCTGAAAAGGCAAGGAGGAAACACATCGGCAGCCCCACGCGGGGAGGCGGCCTTGCGCAGCAACTTGCTGAAGAAGCACACTGGCCTCTTGGGATTCCCGACAGCTCTGGTTCAAGTATTCACAAGGTAGGGACTTTTGCTAGCGTTTCCACTTAAGCTAACTTAGAGACTATTTGTTTTACAAAGAATCCACCTACGTCTGTTTCTGCCCACTCCCATGGGACAAAGCATCAACCAAACTGTTAAGAACACCTAGGAGATCTAAAGCAGTACATAACTGTAGTCTCTAAGCAACCAGATGAGGTAATATTGCATTAAAATCATGAGTAACTTTAACCTTTGCTTATAAGTTCTTTCTTAGACATGCACAAAATATTAATGTGACAGGAGTCAGGCTTGGGATAGAAGCCTTCTGAAGAGTCCTCGGGCTTGAGTTACCAGCACTGTCTCTGTGATATTGGGGTAAAAGGGGAGGCTGGAGCCAGGGTCCACACTGCCAGTCCAGTTGACCAAGAACTTTAGTGGTGATGATTTATATATTTGAATTCCAGGTAAGGCACTTCAGACAAAGGATCCCTATTTGAAGTTTCCAAACCCCTTGAAACCTAAAAGAATCCTTTCATTCTAGAAACCGCTCTGGACATGCAAGTGACGTTGGAAGCTTGCTGGGTCACTGACGTGCCAAGTCAACCTTAGCCCCAGGGAAAAAACAAGGAGTGAAAATAATTTAGTTGGAGCTCATGAGTCTATATTTCAATACCACGTCTATCACTTGGTAATTTTCTTTTCTTTTCTCTGTGGTGGTCTCCAGTGAAACCAGGCAGGGCAGACACAGAGGACAGGTGAAGTTGAGGGTGGGGAGTTGTTACCTGGCTAACAAGAATACCAGTGACAATGGCCAGCTGGTGAAGCGCACCCAGAGCTCCCCTGAGCGTGGTTGGAGCAATCTCTCCAATGTACATTGGAACCAGGCCTGAAATGAGTCCTGCATGAAACATGAACATGGAAGTTAAACACAGCAAAGACTGCTCAGCAGTAATACTCCAGTGTATAGTCAGTGTCTTGACTAGAATAAGTCCTTGTCTTTAACCGTGGACACAATATATGCAAAGAATAATGTGGATGAGAACCCAAATGAAGTTCAAGTTGGACATGCGAGCAGAAAGAAACCATTAGTCCTGTCTTTGGCAGTTCCTCCTAACACTGTTTTGCTTAGTTAAAATGATATGTTACTATTCTTTTAGATGAAGATCAAAGATTTTAGACTTCAATATGGATTACATTACAATTAATGTGATGAAAACCAAAATCCTCACAGCTGGACCAAAAGGTAACATCATGATAAACAGAGAAAAGAGGGAAGTTGTCAAGGATGTTGTTTGTTTAGATGCACCATCAATGCGCACGGAAGCAGCGATCAAGAGATCCAATGATGCACTGCACTGGCCAAATCTGCTGCACACGACCTCTTGAAAGTGATGAAAAACAAGCATGTTACTTTGGGGACTGAGGTGCACCTGATCCAAACCTGGTATTTTCTTTTTTTTCCCACCATCATACAGAATTTATCATTCCAATGATACTGACCCAGCAGGAGGGGTACCCAGTAAGCAGTAAGAATACACACAACTCCCTCCCTGCCTCTGGAGGCTGCATGTCCACAGAGAAAGGCGCCTCCCTCATGCCTTCTGGAGAGACGGAAGAGTGCACGGAGGGCCTGTTGCTTAGATAAAACTCCCAATACCATATATATATATATATATATATATATATATATATATATATATATATATTAGTGTTTCCAAGCCTGGTATTTTCAGTGGTCTCATATGCATATGAAAGTTGGACATTGAATAAGGAAGTTCTAAAAAGGATCTATGTATTGAACTAGGGTGCTGGTGAAGCATATTGAAAATACTATGGACTGCCCAGAGGACAAACAGATCTGTCTTGGAGGAAGTGCACGTAGAATGTTCTTCAGAAGCAAGGATGACCAGACTTGGTCACACATACTTTGGACAGGAGAGACCAGTCCCTGGAAAAAGGCATCGTTTTGGTAAAGTAGAGGGCATAGAAGAAGAGGAAGACCCTCGGCAAGCTGGGTTAACACAGCGGCTTCAACAGTGGGTTTGGACATAACATAATGGTGAGGATGGTCCAGGACTATTTCATTCTGTGGTACACACATGACTATGGAAACCAATTCAAAGACAGCTAACACCAGCTATTTTTATTTGGATCACCATAATTGAAAAGGCTCTGAAAATAATCTAGACTCTTGGGCTTAAAAGGGATCAGAACATATGCAGACTAACTTTTTTCTCTTGCTAGAGGTGGGATATGATTTGCTGGAGCATTAGCAATCAGACTCCAAAACATCACGGGGGATTGTTATTGAGAAATACGAAGAGGTGAAGAAACCCAGTGACTCTAGATTCCTTACCTCAATGACTCTAACGAGGGTAAGTCAACTTCTTTATACTTTAGAGAAGATTTTTATTAAAGAAAAACTTTTTGCCACAACAGAAACAAGGTTTTGACAAGAAGTAAGCCTGCCATTTTTACTCTCCAGAGCTTGCTTGGAGCCTTGATGGTGTCATGTATTAGAATGAAATCCTCAAGATCAGCAGTTCAAAACAACAGGCCTCTTCTTGGGAGAAAGATGGGGTTTTCTAACTCACCCCTGTAAATAGTACATCTTAGAAACCCACAAGCACAGTTCTGCTCTGACCTATAGGATCTCTGTGAGTAGACATTAACTTGATGGCAGGTAGGGTTTTTTTTTTTGGGGGGGGGGAGGGTTGGAGCTTGCTTAAATGTAGCTGATGGTGATCACTTGGAGATGGTGGAATACACAACTATTTGCTGATTGATTAAAAAAGATCGAAGATGATCCATAAAGCAAGATCGGATTTAAGATTTGGCATTTGCTTAAAAATTAAAACATAGGATTTATCCCAGTGTTTCCTTAGAGGAAAAGACTGCCACTTCAAAAGAAATGGATGGTGTCTGTGTAAAAGATTCTTTGGAAACTTCCTTAAATTTTTTGTAAATCTTTCAAATTATTCTTTATATCTCACATGGACATTTGCACCATCAAAATCTGTATTTCTGCTGAATTTCACATATAACTCTAATAGCTGGCATGAGTATCTAAAATAGAAAAGCATATTTATTGGTCTCTCTGCTAGCCTGTATTATCTTTGTGTAAAATCCTTTACCATGTTTCATGAAGAGGATAGTGTAGATACACAGATCTGAAGATCTGTGGGCTGGAAACCAAACTCTGTTATCATCATTGGCAGCTTTAAGAGCAGAAGCAGGCTCACAGATGTTAACAGATGACTGGAGAGTACAGGCAACTTGGCTATGTCTTGCTCTGTTGCTCCACAGGGCCCCTTGCATATGTTAAGATCAGCTGCTACATGACAACACGGTGTTGAGGGGATCAGATATCAGGCATCAAAGAACTAAAACTTTTATCATCATAAATGAGGGAGAGTCCAGATTGGGGACCCAAAGTCCATCAATAGGTAAAGCGAAAGTCCCTTACAGAGGGGTTGTAGGGAGGAGAAGAACCAGTCAAGGTACACTGTAGCAGCAATGGAATATGTAACTTTCCTCTAGTTCTTAAATGCTTCCTCCCCCCAAATATCATGATTCCAAGTCCACCTTACAAATCCAGCTAGACCAGGGGATGTACACTGGAGTCGGAAACAGGTAATTCAGGACAGATGATCCTTTCAGGACCAGGGGTGAGAGTGGTGATGCCAGGAGGGTGGAGGGAAGCTGGAGTAGGAATGGGGAACATATTGTCGGGATCTACATATGACCTCCTCTCTGGGGTGCAGATAATGTGGAAGTGGGTGGTGGGACACATCAGACAGCGTATGATGACAAAGCAATGACAATTTGTAAATTGTTAAGAATTTATGGGGAGGGGTAGGGGGAGGGAGAGGAAATATGGGGAGCTGGTACCAGGGACCTAAGTAGAAGGAGGATGATTTGAGAATGATGATGGCAGTAAATGTGCAAATGTGGTCTGCATACAATTGACATATGTATTGATTGTGCGGAGTTGTATGAGCCCCCAATAAAATGATTGGAAAAAAAGCTTATAGTGAAGGCTCAAGTAAAAATGTTTTGGAAATGATGGCAACATATGTACAAATGCTTGATACAGTTGATGTATGAAGTGTTATAAGAGCTGTCAGAGCCCCCAATAAAATGACTTAAAAATGATTTTTTCAAGTTTTTAAGAAACTTTAATTTTTTGGGGGGTGGGGAAGGGGGCATCACTGCCTCTGGTGGTCGTGGGCGCTACCCAGTGCCGCTCCTGAGAGCCACCGCTGGATTTGAACCGCCAAGCTGGCGTGCTGCAGTCCCGCACTCAACCACTTAACGCCACCGGGGCTCAGCCCAAGAAACTTTAATTTACAAATCACAATTTACATTTCTAGAAGAATTTTCCGGGCTCTCATCTGGAGCCCTGGTGGTGGTGCAGCGATTAAGCATCCAGCTGCTAGGAAGTCGGCGGCGGGAGGGGGCAGAAAGCTGTGACAGCCTGCCCCTTGGGGGGGGCACGCGTCAGGGAGATCTCCTGTGTCCTGGAGTCACTGCGAGTGGGATCCGATGACAGTACAGCCCTGCGTGTCTACAGACCTGATGAGCAGGCTGTGGGCTCGAGCCATTGACCCCGAGGCTGCGGGCAGCTTAAGGGCAGGGAATGGGGTATCACGGTCCCAGAGGTCATCACAGGCTCGGGTCCGCTCTTCAGGCAAGTGAGAAGGGGGATGATCATCCCCTCGGATGCACTGATACTTAGCCATGTCTTCAGGGAACACTTTGGAAAGTTCTTGAATCAGCAAACTTCAATTTCTGCTCGTTCCTGGCCAGCGCACGCTCCAGGCACTCCTTGGTGTAGAGCTGGGGGTTCCGACCTTGATCAGTGGACTCAAACACTTCAAGAGGCACCTTAATGCCATGAAGCTGCTGTCTGCACTTATCGATGTCCTGTAAGCCAGTGAAGATAAACTTCGGTTTCTGGTTGAGCCCGGCCTGGCTGCTGGGCTGGAAGTCACTGACAAGTTCTCCACGAACTTCTCCAGGGGCTCCTCCAGGTGGTCGGACTTATCCTCCATGACTGCACGTCGCCCAGAGCCAGCCTGGCAACCCCGTGGCCTGCAGAGCGCTTCCTGCTTCCACCCGAAAAATGATTTTTTTAAAAGACCAGTTGCTACACAATACTAAACTTTAAAAATTTTGCCAAAAACATATTTTTAAATATTATATTTAAAGAGTGGAAAGAAAGAAGAAGAATGATGTGGGCCTCTCTGAGAAGTGTTGTTGTCTGCACTTTACAGAGGAGGAAACAGGCTTCCATTTACAATATCTCAGACCAGGTAGGTAAAAAGTACCAGAAATTATCCACATGAATCTCAAGAGTCTTCCCAGCATGTGTGTTGACTCTTCACCTTGATAAAGCTACCCCGACCTTCAGATATTTCTGCTAGCATTCAACATAATGAAAAGAGATGTTGAATTAAGTTATTCACGTGTGGATAGGTTAGACTTCTCCTTCATCCGGTCACTGAACACATGTGGAATAGGTGTCTTTTTATCTCGTCTGCAGACAAAAATGTTTTACAACTATCTCATGTACAATTTTGTACCATCATCTCCCTCCTGCTCTGTGCCCAGCCCCATATAAGACAGAGAAGCAGGAGTCATGTTTGTTTTGGTCATTCAGAGTCGGGAGGGGGGAAAGCTGTCTTCCTGTAGCCAGAGCAAGAGTGATGAGAAAGACATGCTTCCAAGGCCACCAGAGAAAGCCTTCCCCCAGAGCTGACACTCGGACTTCAAACTGTTAACCTTCCAAACCAGCACAGAAGAAGTCTCTATTTGTTAAGAGCACCCACTTGCAACATTCTGCTCAGCAAGCGCTAGATGGCTAAGGCACCTATTACATGGAAACATTTCAAGGCGCCAGGCCTAACGGACACATTCCTCTCCTGCTGCTTCTTCCTTGAGGAGCTTCCTTGACTGCCTTTCTCTCGTTTTATCTCTTGAAAGGTACATGGCATTTCACATAGGTTGTGTCCTGCTTTTCGGTATATGAAACCCAGGATTGATGAACCTCTAGGGACAGCAATGGAGGGTAAGGGGCTCGGTGGGGCTAGGGACAGTGGTGGTGGTAAAAAGGTGCTGCTGTCAAGGAGCCCAGGCAGGAGACGAGTGTTTGGAAACTGATTGTGGTAGCATTATACAATAGTGCTTGACTTGATACAACCATGGAACGATGTGTGCTTTAAGACTCAATGATAAAATAATTTTTTTACAAGGTGCGTCAGGCCACACCCTAGAGAAACTCCCCTAACAAGAATTAGTGCTGTTACTTGATAAGAGTATTATGCATTACTATAATCTTACAACTGATTGCTGGATATCTTCAGATATTATGGGATGGCATTACTTAATGTCCACTGAGAATCCTGGTTCAGCCAAATTCATACATACTTGAGATGAGGAGGGGGGAGCACAATTCAATCCACAACAACAGATGAAGAAACTGGGAGTCAAGGTTAAATAATTTGAGGTGATCATGCTAGAAAGGATGCCATCAACAAGAACATAGTCTCACAAGTCCCACTAATTGGTCCCAAGCTTCCCTGACTCAGGATTTTGACTTTAAGCTACTACTGTGTTAATTTTTTGTTGTTATTACTATTTTGTGTGCTTACTTTTTATGAAACTATTTTCTGCTCAAAATCCCTGCATGTTACCACATTTGCCTTTAGAATAATTTTCAGGCAAAGTGTGTGTGTGGGTGTTATAGGTATGTGGGAGGGATGTGTGAATAGGCCTAAGACTTACCACAGTAGAGTCCTGATATACTTCTTCCTGAAATTATAAGAATATGAGTTGGTCCCAGTTTTGAAAACCCCATCAGGAGTGCTCCGAGTAGCGAGAGAATGTTTGCTGCCATCATAGCTTTGATTCTGAAATATAAAAAGCAAGGATTGTAAATTTAACATCCAAACTTGATGCAACAATTTGCATTCAGAGCATGCTGAGATTTCCTCCCCACCCACCTCTTTATGAGTGTCTATTTTCATTTTGCTGCAAAAGCTAGCTAGGGAATCATACACCAAAATTACTAATCAAATTTATTCTACGGGCAAAAGCAGGAGCTGTGGAGGCGTGGTTATACATTGGGCTGCCAACTCCAAGGTTGCCTACTCAATCTGCGGAGGAAAGATGAGGCTCTCTGATCCCCCAGAGATTTACAGTCTCAGAAATGCACAGAGGGAGTTCTACCCATGTAGGATTGATATGAGTCAGAATGGACTCAATAGCAGGTTTCTTTAGGAACTAAACATTAACAATAAATATTATGGTGGAGCTCCGGTGACCTAGTGGTTTCACGTTGAGCTGCTGACTGCAGGGTCAGCTGTTCAGAACCAACAGCCTCTGTGGGAGAAAGAAGAGACTTTCTACCCTGCCAAGAGTGGACAGTCTCAGAAAGCTCCCTCCTCTCCATTACGGTCACTAGGAGTGAGGATCAACTTGATAGCTCTGAAATGAGGAAAGAGTTGGATTTTAACCAGATGAGTGGTTTTATGATCTGTGATTATAAACAACTTAACACTTGAAACACTGTCATCAAGCAAATTGGTGACAGCTAAATTCAATTCTGTAGTTGTATGCCAGGATATTTCCAGACTCTAGGAATTAATGTCAAACAGTGCAAACTATATAATGAAGAGACAATATCAATAAAAGCATCAATTTCTAAATGCATAACATGAAAATTGGCAAAATGTACCATCTCTGATACTTTTAGAAATATTGAATGCAGGGAGGGGGAAAATGAGGAGCTGATACCAAGGGCTCAAGTAGAAAGAAAATGTTTTGAGAATGATGATGGCAACAAATGTACAAATGTGTTTGACACAGTGGATGTATCTATGGATTGTGAAAAGAGTTGTATGAGCCCCCAGTAAAATGATTTTTTAAAGGTACAATACATGAGACTCCTCTTCACCATGGCTTAGGAAGTCAGTAAGGAAATCTGAGGTCATGGGTGGCAATGTTTGTGCCAAGAAGAAATGAAAACACCATGTTATGTTCTATCTCAATGTTTTAAACTTTGATAGGTAGGCCTTTTGAAAATAAGAATCTTTCACACCAAGCAACATTTTTCCTGTAGAGTAAAATGATATCTCATACTATAATAACTGCCCACTGAATAAAAGATCTACAACACGTTCATTTCCTTCTCCCAGACCCTGGCAATATGCTGCCTGACAGCCAAAGGGATTTTGCAATGTAATGAAGTTAGGGATGTTGGGGAGATGGGGACCTTTCCGTGGTTGGCTTAGGTGGGCTCAGTGATGTCAGAACAAATTTCTTGAAGGAAGAAGCAGGGGAGATATTATTACAGAGGAGAAGAAGACAATGTAGTATCTGACTCAGAGATCATACAGATGTGCTTTGAGATGGAGGGAGTAGTCACAAGTCAGGGATCGAGGTGGCCGCTACAAATTGGAAAGAGCAAGGGACAGATTCCCTATGCCCTGGTGGCATAATGATTGTGCATGAGTTGTTAGTCCAAAGGTCAGAAGTTTGAAACCACCAGCTGCTCCTCGGGATAAAGACAAGGTTTTCTACTCCCTTAAAGAGTTAAAGTCTAGGCTGAGCCCCGGTGGCGTAGTGGTTGTGCGTGGGACTGCGGCCCACTGGGACAGAGGTTCAATTCCAACAGTGGGGCTGGACCTCCTACTCCCACCACCAGAGAGCAGTGATGCCAAAAAAAAAAAAAGAGAGAGAGTTAAAGTCTAGAAAACTCACAGGGGCAGTTCTGCCCTGTTGTATAGGGTCCCTGTGAGTTCACATCCACTGTATGACAGTGAGTTTGTTGGTTTTTGGTTAAAACTTTCAGAAACAATCAGCCCACTGGAAACCTTGACTTTATCCCGAGAAATGCTTTAGATTTCTAAAAACTGAAATAAAATAAAATTGTTTTGTTATGGATGGAATTGTGTCCATCAAAAAAATATGTATCCAATTGGGTGAGCCATCATTCTCAGTTTGATATAAATGATCCATCATACTCGGTCTGATACGTTGCCAGTGCAGACCTCTGGGATGGGAGTGAGGCAGGGTTGTTACTGCTGTTGGGCGGCATCTATTCAGTCGCCTCTGATGTATCCTGAACTCCGTGTGCAACAGAAGGACACATTGCCTGGTCTTGCCCCATCCTCACAATTGCTCTTATGTTGGCGCCATTGTGTCAATTCATGTCCTCAAGAACCTTCCTTACTTATCTTGCCACTCTTCTACTTTACCAAGTATGATATCTTTTTCCAGCAAGGGGCCTCTCCTGATAAGGTGTCCAAAGTACAGGCGATAAAGTCGTACCATCCTTTCCTCAGAGGAACAATCTGACTGTGCTTCTTCCAAGACAAATTTGGTTGTTCTTTTAGCAGTCCATGGTAATTTCAATATTCATCACCATAACTGAAGTACATGGTTTCCTTTAGCGTCTTCCATATTTAATATCCAACTTTGACACACTTAGGAAGCCACTGAAAAGACCACAGTTCGGGTCAGGCACATCTTTGTCTTCAAAGTAACATCTTTGATTTTTCAACACGCAGCAGATTCACCAATGCAGTGTGCTATTTTACCTCTTGACTGCGTCCATGAGCATTGATTGTGAACCCAAGCTATGTAAAATCCTTGACAACTTCAATCTTTTCTTCGTTATCATGACGTTACCTACTGGACAAGTTGTAAGGATTTTGGTCCTCTTTATATTGGGTTGTAATCCATCCAGAAGGCTGAAATCCTGGATCTTCATCAGCAAGTGCTTCAAGATCACCTCACTTTGAGCAAGCAAGGTTTGCTCTCTGCATTACACAGGCTGTTAATAAGCCTTCCTCCAGTCCCAATCCTAAAGACTAGCATCATTCTTTGTCACAGATTCTGGCTTCTCAGATTATTTTCTCAGCATACAGATTGAGTAAGTGTGATTCTAAGTTTTCTCTGGGGGGTAATACTTCATTTCTTGGCTTTGCATGAGAAAGAATCCACGCCGAAGCCTGGTTTGTGACCCAAGTGGGTTTTTCTATAAATGATGGAAGAAGTTTTGGGATTTAGAGTCTCAAAGGACTACACACTATTTCAGGAAGCATGCCAAACTTCGAAAAAGCTATACTGGGGCCCACAACTGGACACGGGCAACCTCTTGGGACTGCACATCCTCATGGGGTGACCTGAGGTCAGAGAGACAGAGGTATGGCTGAAAGGGCAAAGGAGCAGGGTCACAGGGAGAAGGGAAGGCCATTCTGTTACCAAGGTATTTTAAACCTCTGCATGGGGAGGTGTGGTTAAAGGTATTGGCTGACCCCATTGGCTGAATCATGCCCACCTTGCTGGGGGCAGTGGTGGGGATGAGACTGAATTGGACTTTGCCCACTTAAAAGGTCCGCATAGGTGTTGAATGCTCACCTGATTCCTTCCTAACCCCCGATGCAGGCATGGGAGGGACAAACCCCCCTCTTTTCCTATCCTGCTACCTAACATGGTGAGAGGATGTAACCCTGCCAGACATCTTCCTTGAACAACAACATTTATGTCAAAGAGTTCATATATACAATCTACAACAGTAGTTTATATTGCTTGAGAGATTAAAGATATTAGATAAGTGAGCAGAGATCAAAGGGATCTACTAGCCCCAAAGATAGGAGACCTGGGAGTGGGGTGTATCCTTGGGACTCAAGGTGTGTGGCTGGCAGATTTTCTAGCTTGATAGACTCAGGGCATGATTGATGCCAAGACACAGCGCGGGGATCTCTGAGGGACGCCAAACCCACAGATGCAGACAGGAAACACAGAACTGCCTCCTGTATGGTTAGCCAACACAGAGAAAGGGCACCTGCTTGGAGAGCAAGCTTCCTGAATTTGGGCTCAGTGCCTCCTAGATCAGGAGAGAATAAATTTCTGTTTGTTAATGCTACCCGTTTGTGGTATTTCTGTTATAGATAACTAAGATCATTGTTTTAAGCCACTAAATTTGTGGCAAGTTGTTAAAGAGCTGTAAAAAAAAAAGAATACAAACTGTTCGTTAGAAGTGAATTGTAAATTATTATCAACTACCCAAAGGCAGGGGAAATAGAACGATTTAGAAGCTGGTCAGCAGACAGAGCTCAAGATATATATATATGTGTGTGTGTATGTATGTATACATACATACACATATATACACACATATATTCACTGTACTCAAGGGCAGAGGACAAGCACATTCTGTAATTTACCTAAGAAGTTGCTACCAGCTAGGCAATATTCTACTGGTGGTGGGAGAGGATGGGGAAATAAAAATCATACAAGAAGTATACCGATAGAATTTATGAGAGTAGTTTGTCCTAAAGCCCCTCATCCGCCCAACAAATCGTGGATGCTGCAGCACTTCCTACCATGCCAAAGGACTGGTACCTTCTGTTCTGATGTGGGAAATGGTTGAGAATGAATAATCCATACTAGGAAAATGCCAATTGCTGTCAAGTTGATTCTGATTTCTCTCCTCATGTGTTCAGAGCAGAGCTGTACACTGTAGGGATTTCAAGGATTAGAACCTTTCAGCAGTAGGTTTCTAGAAAACCGTGGGTGGATTTCAAATGCCAAGATTAGTAGTAGAATGTTTAACCAAAGAGTCAAATAATCTATAAATAATTGAGATTGTTGAACAGGAGAAATAAATTGAATTCTCTCTCTCTCTCTCTCTCTCTCTCTCTCTCTCTCTCTATATATATATATATATATACATATATGTGTGTGTGTATGTGTGTGTTTTGCTACATGGGTTGCAACTTATATGTGTATGGATTTATTCTCAACAAACCATGCCTTTGTAATTAGTTGGTGGCTGCAGTTATGTACTCTTAGTAATAAATCATGGCAGTTTTTAATTTGTCTTTCTGGAAAACAGGTTTATGGAAGATATTAAGCTCCTTTGTCTTAATTTTGAACTTTTAGTGATCAATTTGTGGCTGTTTCTTTGAGAAGGTTCATATTTCTTTGGAGAAATGTGAGAAGCCTCACTCACTTTCCCCTGATCACAGACCCTGTGGGGCACACTGATCAGACTGTTGTTGTTCAGTTCTGAGGTTTGAGAGAACATGCATCCTCTTTCTGACACCATGACAGCAGTGCACTATTCCAGAAGTCTTTAGGGGAAGCTTATCAGAGTCTTATTTCTAAATGATGGGTGACAAGGAATTCGAATTTTTTTCCTTTAGGAATGGGGAGAAGTATATTTAGCATTTTAATGGTGTTTCATTTCATTTGCTTTAAAACCAATCCAGGTAACACTCCACTCATGATTTTAGCACTTTGGATGGCAATTAAAATAATTTTTAAATGATGGAAGTAAGTTTAGAAATTGATTCTCAAGGTCTGCTCGCCGAAAGAACATAGTTCACAAAGGCAATGTTCTCATCCTACTTTGGTGATTAGGGGTCTTATGTGCTGGTGAGCAGCCATTTGAAGCTACAACTATGGGTCTCTCCCAGTCCTGAGGTGAGAAGCATGATGACAATCAAAAGACATGGAGATTAGTCCAGTGAACTCATGGACCAGGGAAACATCAAATCTTCACAGCCATGAGATGAGAAGACCTAGATGGTGCCTGACTGTCACCACCAAATGCTCTGACAAGGGTCACCCTAGAAGGTCCTGGCTAGAGTGGTCGGAAAAATGCAGGACAAAACTTAAAATCAGGAGACCAGGCTTACTTGTTGGCTAGAGATTGGTGGGACCCCTGACACTATGGTCTTTAGTCTTCATGACCAGAGCTGAATTCACTCCTGTGGTAGAATAATCAACCATCTAAGATCAAAAGGGGCAACCAACATTTACCCAAGGACCAAACTCACAGGGTTAGAAAGAAGGAGGAATGAAAAGAGAAAGCACAGGGTGGGAGTGGGATGGTGATGAGGTATCCTGGGCAGCTTGCAAACAAGTTGCTGACACAAAGTATGTATGCTTGTAAACTGATCATCTTTACTGTAAACCTTCACCTGATTCATAATAAAAACTTAAAACGATGAAAACTCTGATATTATACTTTCAGGCTTAAAGCTCAACTAAACACAGTAAGTTGATTAAAATGAAGACTCTGGCCATTTTCTTTTATAGTAAAGTCTTTCTCAATCAAGGACAAGAAGAACTCTTGAGTTTTGAAACCCTTTAGTTGTGAAAGCATCTTATCGCCTTATGACGTACAAAGCTCCAGAATAAGAGGGAAAAATAATCAGAAGTGTAATAACCAAAGAAGTTAAAAGCATAACTTTGCATCTGGATGTGAATAAACTTAGTGGGAATTATTGAGCTAGTTGTCTGCATTGTTATTTACATGTTTAAAAAATTTTGCTTTTTATGTATTTTATCTATTTGGCATATATTAATTTTCTAATGAGAAGAGAGCCATTAATATAAAAAGGCGAGGCTCAAAGGGTAGGAAATAAGTCTAAGGAAATAAATAACCATCTGCTTTTCTAATTGCATGTCTTCATATATGCGGCAGGATGTTGCCCAGAGCTTTCGTACATCTTCATGGAACTTGAGGGTAAAGAAGCTCCCCTGAAGTTTTGCTTCCAAAGCACATGATATGAGCTCATGCTGAGAAACAGAGCTGCCCCTGGCTTTACCAGAGGTTGGGACTTCTGAGAGAGCAGCAGGGCAGCAGCTAGAACAATTGGTGGCTTCCAAGTACTCTGGGCAATTGGGAGTCAGAGATATTGACTTGACCTTTGGATTGGACCGGACCTGAATGCCAAAATCTGTTTTGAACATAAAAAACTGGGTGCTTGAGAAATGGAGAGAGTTAGTGAAGCACTCTTGGGATTTCAATTATTTACTTAAGCATTTCAATAGAAACACTAAAATATGTATAAGAAAGAAGATGAGGAAAGATAAGAAGGGGTTAAGAAAAGTTTTTTAATAGAAAATGGAATTTTATACATTCATAAAGATTTGCAAGTTTTATGAAATCTTTAAGTTGATAATCTTATTAAAACTTTATAAAAAATTTTAAAACTTTAATAAAAGTGCAAAACCCTTTAAACCTGTAAATAATAATACAGGCAGCTAGATTAACAATTCTCATCTAGTTGTTCCAATTCCAAATGTAAAGTTATACTCTTAATTTTTCCAGTAATTAAAATTCAAATAACTTTTCCCTTTGAACCTGGAACTTTTTACATAGTAAGGCAGTAAGATATATTCTTAATTAAAAAGTTTTATAATGCAAGCATTAAAATGTAGATAAGATAGAAGATGGGGAGAGATATGATGAGACGAAGGGAAAAATACAAAAAGTCTTGAAAAAAGAAAGGCTTGAACACAACATGCTGGATTACTGGTAGAAATAAGCTACTCATTTAACAAGGGACTCATGTATCAAAAAGAATTCCAATACTGGTTTTTCTTCTGAGTTCCTGAGCTCGTTACCATTTGTGAGTTGTTCCTAACACATTTTCTAGCCTAGGAAGTCTGACAATCAAAGTGATTACCAAGAACCACACTCTCTATTTCCTGTTGCTGTAAGCCAGGGGTACTCCCACTTTTTTTTAATCATGTGAGCTACTTATAAAATGATCAAGTCAAAATGATCTACCAACCACAAAAATGCAAAACATATATTTTATTTACTTATTACATTTATTCATAAATGCATAGAGAATTCTTTATATTTATAATGTATGTTTACGTACCTTGCATAACCGCATGAGTTCATATTGCACAATACAACACAACGAACGATGTACATTTTTGTCATGACCTGATTTGGCTCTGATGACTTGCACTGAATGGAATGAGCCAGGGATGCATAGTCCGGACAGTAGTTGTGACAGTCAGCCTCGAGCACACTTCCACATGATCGCGAGTCATGGTAGTCATACATGGCTGACTCAGATAAATAAGTAGAGCTGAATAATGCAGTCAAGGAGGTAGCACATTTTCCCATGCTGGGCACTTTCCTCCTACAGGTAAGTTCCAGAACTGTTCACGCGCTCTGGACTTGAGCTGAATGTCAGCATGTAGTTCAAAATCCCCCGTTCCTTAAGAAAGTGATATGTTTTTGTCTTCTTACGTGGTCCAGCTCCCCCACTCATTTTAATACTCTCTGTGGCAGTCATGTACTCTGTTTCCAATTTGATTAAGAGTGAAGGGGTGGAGTCTAGCCTGTCAATCTGGAGATAGCCAATGAGAGCTCTATGTGGGCATGGTTTTCTCCTGAGAATTCTAGGAGATTTCATGGTATTTTTCCCTCTTGGAGACACTCTACTGACAACACACAGGACTCAGTCCTTGGGAAACACTGCAGCTGACAAGACAGAAGGTTGGCTCCCTGTGAGACATCTTGGAGGAAGCCATATGGGCATACCCTGATGGAACCTCTGAAAGCCAGCAAAGTCACATAGAGACTCCTTCCAGGGCTGAGATGCTTGAGAAGCTCCAAAGAGGCCCCTGTCAATGCTGAGATGCTTCTATCACCACTGGATAGTGCTGATAGACCCTGAACCCTGGAAATGAGGAGCCATGAGGAGACCCCTGCCAGCAATGGGATGCTTCTACTGCCAGTGGATACACAAAGACTCTGCACCCAGTCCCCTGTGATTGTCCTGGTGTCATTGCACGTGCTTCATGAGTCGAAAGAAGACTTTATAGACTGGTATCAGATGTAAGGACTGGACTGGGTTGGGATGCTTTCTCAATGTTCCATTCCTTTTGTATATAAACTTCTCCCATATATATACATTAATGAATTTGTTTCTCTCATCTACCTGGACTAACATACCCTTTCTTATATTTAAGGGACAAAAACCAAGGTCTAAGAATTGGCTATAGCTTACCTTGTCAGTTTTGCTGCATTTAGCGCAATTGTTTGTGCATTCATTTGATACCTAAGAGTACATCTGATCGGCTGTGCTGTATATTAATTAAGTGATGGGATTGATGATAGGCTTATGTCTATTTTTTAATGCCATGCGATCTCCCCACACTACACTCGCTCTCAACCAGTAGATTGCGATCAACGCCTTGAGCACTCCTGCTGAAAAAGCTTCCACAATGAATCAGCTACCATTGCTTTCTCCGTTGTCCAACTAAAATCGTCCTTGTGCATGGATTGGAGAACCAACGCTAACATTACTTAGAGACAGAAGGCGAGATCTTTCTAAAAAACAATTCTAACAAAGTCAAAACATTAAGCTGTCCTGTGATTAATGCCGATCTATGAAATCTGCTTACCTTCCAAGCTTGTCTCCAAGCCACCCCCCAAAGAATGATGCTATCATTCCACCAACTGCAAAGCTGGACACAGACAGGGACCAGAGCATGGTGATGAGGCTGGCCGATGCCACACCCTCTTCCTCAGTCCCAAGGGTGGGTGTTGTGTCCACCGGGTATAGGTCTTGGGGCATTTCATCTATGTTGTTGCTATTATAGCTGTCCATAGCGTTTCGGCCTTCCAAGGGAACACCCAGCACGTATCTATAATGGGAAACTATAATCTGAAGAAATAGAATAAAGGAAAAGAGCACCAGTATCACAAAACACTCTAAAATACCGTTCTTGGTTTTGTTTTAAAACAGAATCATTGGTGACACCTACAAGCGTGGATAGATTCATGGACCGCTGACCATGTCCTATAAAAGAGCGCCTGGTCATAAATTGCATCGCTAACAGATTCCCAGCAGGGACACACGAGTGGAGACTCAACCTTCCCCATCCTCCCCCATGGGGGCGATCATGGAGGACGAGCAGTCTGGTCGTGATTGTGGCACATGGGAGCATCGCCCCCACCTCAAGGAGGAAATGGCAAAGGCAAGACTGGCATTGCAAAAGAAAAAAATTTTTAAACGAAAGCCAGAAACCTGGATTTTTATGGAAAGTTACCCAATGTTTAAATGCTAGTAACCATTTAAATGGGAAAGAACTCGCATAGTGGCGAGACCTGCATGTCCATGCCCAATGGGACCTTTGCACAGCAGGATTTCAATTGTTTACCTAACTGTGTCAATAGAAGCCTTGGAGTCTATATAAGAAAGGAGATGGGGACAGATAAGATGAGGCTAAGAAAAAACCTTTTATAAAAAATTTGAACCCCGCGTGCTGGGTCTTTGCTAGAAATAAGCTGCAAAATTTATCACCCATCTTCCCAGCAGCGACGCAAAGAGGGGAGGACAATCCGATAGATGATCGAAGAGTTCCAAAGATGAAGAAGAGATCACAAGTGGAATTTAAGTAACTAAGAATTATGCAATCAATTTGAGACCACACCAATTCTTATCATTCCCAGCGAAGTATCTATTATACGAGAATGAATTTTGCAAATGACTAAAATGTATAGAATTTTAGAAAAAGAAGCTATATTAGAAGACATCTAATAAAAGACAGTCATTTTGTGGAAACTGACTGAAGTAAGGGGAAATTGATTAAAACAATAAACCACACACACACACACACATACACACAAACATTGGACCCTGGAAAGGTACTGTGACACTAAGGAAGTTCCTCCTCCTGCTGGTCCTCATGGGCTTCAGTGTGCACCAAGCTGAACAGCGCTCAGCAGGATGCCTGAGAGAGCCACGTCATAGAGCGTGCCTCCTCAATTACAAACAGACACAGCCTCGCTGCCGTTGTCGAGTTGATGCTCACTCATGGTGACCCTGTGTCAGAGAGTACACCTGCCCCTGTGCGTTCCTGAGGCTGGAGCTCTTTATGGGAGTGGAAAGCTCTGTCTTTCTCCCTCGGAGCAATGGATGGTGCCTTTTAAACTGCTGACCTCGAAGTTTGAAGTCCTATGTGTAACCCCTGTGCTACCAAGGCTCCTCCCAACGTGCTTCCACAGAGGCAAGTCCTACCCTTGTGCAATTGAGTAAAAGCAAATCCTTTCGGTCACCTTCCTTCCATGACATTGCTCCCCATGAGGCCCCTTCTCAGGGCAGTGAGCGTGATGTTGCTCTCCAACAAGGACTGCAAGGCAGCTGTGCTTCTTGGGTGCAAACTCTTAGGTGCTCAAGTCAGTTGGGGGCAGGGGGAGGGGAACTGATATTCCTTTAGGGTCAAAGAACTCTGAGGAAGACCTTCCCTCATTAGAAAGTCGCTGTCTTTGGACAATACTCAACTCGCCCAAACGCACTGGCCTGGTGGTGACCAATAGGACTGGGCAGAACTGCCCCTGTGAGTGTCGGAGACTGGCACTCTTTAGCACAGGGGAAAAAAAACCCAGGATATTGTCAGCAGTTTTTTTCTGCATGAGAGAATTGTGGTTTATTTTCCCCGATCGTTTCTGCCACCAGTTTGTGAGATGTTATAATACTACAAAGTGTTGTTTTTAAAATGTCTTATAATAACTCCAAATGTCATTCCTAAACCACTCTAAACTCACTGCTTTTCAGTTTAATCTCATTCATAGCAACTCCGTGGGACAGCATAAACCTGTCCCTATGGGTTCCCAAAACTGTAAGTACCGTATTTTTCAGATCATAAGACATACCCAGTTTTTTTTTGTGTGTGTGCGCATGTATCATCACTGCCCTGGTGTCAGTAGGAAGCCCAGCCTTGCTCCTGGAGAGCTGCTGCTGCATTTGAACTGTCAACCCTGTGGGCCACAGTCCCACACACAACCACTCGACCACCAGGGCTCAGCCGACACACCCAGTTTTTAGAGCAGGAAAACGAGAAGAAAATATTATGAACCACATAGTACCAGAATACTAAAGTATTTATTAAAATAAAGCAAAATACAGTAATATGTAACAGCGTAAGCTAACGGTGGTGCGAAGAACTGCCATCACTTTCATTAACAAACGAGGGGAGGCATGTGCTATGCCCATCATGGGATCTGACTGGCATTGAGACTTCCCCCGAACACACAGCAATCCACAGCATGCAAACAGCAGTGGATAGAAAGCAGGCACATGGGATCATAAACAGGTGTTCTGGGGTACCACACCTTCAGACTATAAGGCACACCCTCTCTTTTCCCCCACTTTTTTTTAGGTGATGTGCTCTGGTTGATACGCACTGCACACATTCACATCCTGCAGGATCATTGGCCTTCCTTAGAGTGGAATGACATAGACAAAGGTGGAATAATGATGGATTAATCAGTAAGGACCAAGTACATGCTCATAATCTGATTCAGGTGCCAGAGCACCTTCTGCGTGCCAAATTGTTGTGCTTGGCACAGGTGATAGAATGTGGGACAAGTGTTGTCTTGCCCCCATACTTTAATCAGTTGATTAAACTCCTGGTTGCTTCTTATTTTGGGGGGGGGCATCATTGCCCTCTGGTGGGAGTAGGTGGCTCAGCCTTGCTCCTGGAGAGCTGCTCCTGGATTTGAACCGCCAGCTCAGTGGGCCGCAGTCCCACACACAACCACTGCACTACCGGGCTCAGCCCCCTGGTTGCTTCTTTAAGGGTTATAAACAACCATCTCTCTCTCTCTTCTGGCTATTAACTGGACACCAGGGTGGAGCTTTGTAAAATACATGACAAAAGTTTAGAAATTAGTTGATAGCAAAACAAAACAAGAACACTCTAATAGTTATCATGGAGTAGGTAAAGACTTTGTGAGTCTTCTTGACTATTAGTTTAAAACCTTTAAATTTTACTTTGAGTACATGGTAGGAAACGAGAGGGACTACAAGCATTTCAGAGTTCTGGGTTCCTAAAGGTTTTAATCTGATTGGAGACCTGAACAATCAGGTTGTTGGGTGTACTGAATTAGAAAAAAGCATATGTTAAAATGCCTGGTGCACATTAAGTAGGTGCTCAATAAATGTCTGTCCAAGGGAAAAAAGGAATTCTACTGAGTTCTGTTATTACTTAGAGTTTTTCACTTACGTATTCTTGGGAGCTCTGAATAAATGCTACGCTAAGCTTCCCCACCTTTCACAGGGTTGGGCAAGTGACATCTGGCTGGAGTTTTCTGTGAAATCAGCAGTGCTCAGCAATCAAGACTTTATTTATGACTTTCTTTTTTTTTTTTTTTCTGTGTAGCTTACTGACTAAGGAGTCAAAGGCAAGTCTATCAGCTTTGGAGCCATGTGTAGGGCACCTGACCAAAGGCTGGGATTACCTGGTGTCCCCACGTGGGTACACTTTATCTCCACGTGTCAGGAACATGTAATAGCTCTCTGTCACCGACAGATTGCCAGGGAAGAGAACTTGTGCATGTTCCACTTGCCTGCTGAGGTGCATTGATTACGCCAATGTCATATCCAAACTGGAAGGAGGCCAAGACAGTGGTGAAGACAGTGAAAACCAAGGTCCCGGTGACCTGGGGAGAGAAAACACAGGGCAGGAAAACAATTATGTGACTTCACTCAAGCTGTCACCTGGCTGTCCACAGCAAGGACTGTTACAGGCTGGTGCCTCCCCTAGCTACCCACAGTCTGCTCCGTGCACCAGGGGACAGGAGGGTCACATATCCTTTCCCTACCTTGCAGCTGAAAGCTTGTTCAAGGGGAGAAGTCAAACATTCTACATGTGTATGTCTTTTCCCTCATTTCTCTTTTTTAAGCAACCGAAATCAGGACAGAGAATTAGACTTGCTGCTGATGAAAGTACACTGTCCAATTCAGGAGATTCATTTATATCACTAGGAAACATCAAAGGAGACCCAGTGACAAAGAGATGGGGAGCTGGCTTGGTCATTGCCATGGGTCAAAAATGCCTCAGTTCGCATACAATAGGCATCACCCAGTCCTTGTCCTGAGTCACATCAGAAAGGACTTTTCAGGGCTTGCAACTACAATTTGAGCACCTAGAACTTTTGAACTTAGAATTGTGGCTTAAAGGATATTATTTCATGTTCAAGTTCCTGTTGCTACAGTAAGAATCTAGAAAGAGGGTGAGTGTGTGTCATCGTCAACTTAGCCATTATCTTCTGATCATAACCTCTCTGTTAAATGGACTCATGGCAACCCCAAGCCTTCAGAGGACAGCAGAGCCTGATAGGGTTTTCATTGGTAGATTGTCCCAGAAGTACAGTGCCAAACCTCTCATGTGAGTTGCCTCTGGGTATACTAGAACCGCCAACATTTCAGTTTCGTGGTTGAAAATGTTAAATGCTTGTAATACCCAGACTGCATGAACCCTACTAGAGAAGGGTTTCCACACACTGAGAGATATTGAAGAACATTCAGTGCAATATTTTACAAATGGTAGCAAATGCTCTAGAAAGTATTAATTTAGATATCGCCAAATCGATTTCCATTTGACTGTACATTTCTGTAGATATACCAGCCGTGGATGAGACTGTCTATGTCATCACAGCCCCTCTGGCACTTGTAACGTTCTGATCATTCAGAATGATAGGTGGTATCCCATCGTTACTGTAACTTGCATTTCTCTTCTGGCTAGTGATCAGGAGCATTTTCTCATATGTTCATATGGATTTTTATGCTTGTGAAACTTCTGTTCAGGTCCTTTGCCGGCTTTCTCAGTGGGCAATTGGTTTTTTTCCTTATTGTAAGTTAGCAGAGTATTGTAGAATTTAGTAATAAGGTCTTTGTCTCATGTGTCATTGCTAAAGTTTTTCTAGTTGGTGGGCTCTTTTATTACTCTCATGACAAATTATTCTGATGTACACAGGTGTTTAATCTGTAGTTTGTGCCTCCTCTGTGTTTGTGTCCCTTCCTATTTTTGATAGCCTTTGTATTCCCTGAGCCTAAGTTCTCATGTTTGTTCCAATTCCCTCATTGATGGCACTAGTAGTTTGGGGAGTCATCTCAAGGTCTGTGATCTACCTTGAGTTTATTCTTGTGCATGGAGTGAGGTAAGGGTCTTGCTTCATTTTTCTGTAGGTAGAGATCCTTGTTTTTTTTTCCAGCACCACTTTTTGAGGACATCTGCTTCCCATTTGATACTTTTGGGGCCCTTATTAAGTATCAGTTGTCTGTATGCTGATGATTTTATTTCTGGATTTTCATTCTTTTCCATTGGTCTGAGTATCTATCATTATGCCAATACCACTGTGACTGTAAAATATGTGCTACTGTCAGATAAAGCAAGCCTTCCCACTTTGTTGGGGTTTCATCACTCTCCATATAAAGTTGGTAATCAGTTTTCCCAATTCTTTGCAGAAAGATGATTGTGTTTGTATTGGAAGAGCATTAAACATATATAGTGTCTTAGGCAGAACAGATATATTTTACTATAATATTGAGTCTTCTGATCCATGAACATGGGATATTCTTCCACTTGTTGAGATCACTCTTGGTTTCTTCTAATAGTGTTCTGTAATTTTCCTCATACAAATCTTTTTTTTTTTTCTAGCCAGGTGCATCCCTAGATATTTCAATTTGTGCTTGGCTATTGTGAAGGGTACTACCTTTTTCATTCCCTCTTCCCTGATGTTGCCTGATGTATATAGCAGTCCAATTGACTTCTGTCTGGTGATCTTATATCCTGCCATTCTGCCATATTCCTCTATTGCTTCCAGCACTCCTCTTATGGAGCATTTGGGATTTTCCATATATAAAACCATATTATCTGTGATTAACTATGGTTTCACTTCTTCCTTTCCCAGATGAATACCTTTGATTTTTTTTTTGCCTTATGCTGTTAGGTAGGACCTCTAATATGATGTTAAAATAGGAGTGGGGACATGGGGCATCCTTATCTGGTCCCCTTTTTCAGTGGGATTGATTTTGTCTTTTCTTGATTGACTACGATGTTTCATATATAGCTTATATTATTTTGAAGACATTTCCTTCCATTCCTATCTTCTTGAATGTCTTAAAGGAAAATGGGCATTGGATGTTGTTGAATGCTTTTCATTCAACTGTCAGTATTATCATGTAGTTCTTATAACTTTCCATGTCAATATGGCTAATAATACTAAAGATCTTTCATATGTTGAACCATCCCTGTGCCCCTCGTATGAATCCCAGTTAGTCATGGTAAATTATTTATCTTATATACTTTTGTATTCTATTGGCCAGTATTTTGATAAGGATTTCTGCATCTATGTTCATGAGGGATGTTGTTCTGTAGTTTTTGATTCTTCTGGGACCTTTGCCTGGTTTTAGTATCAGAATTGTATGTGCATCAATGAAAGAGTTTGGGAGCTTACCATCTTTTTCTATGTCCTGGAAGAGTTTGTGCAGCATTGGTGTCAGTTATTCCCTGAATTCTTGGTAGCATTTTCCTGTGAGGCCATCTGCTCTGGGGGATTTTTGTCGGCAATCCCTTGATAGCCTTCTCTATTTCTTCTATTGCTGTGGGTCTATTGAGATTGTTGAATCCATCTGGGATAGTCCATGAAGGGATTGTTTTACCAAGTGTCCATGTCGTCCAGGTTGTTAAAAGTATTGGAGTGCAGGTCTTCATAGTACTGTATAATTCTCTGTTCTATTTCTTTAGTGCCCATTGTAATGTCCCCCATTCCATCCCTCATCCTTGCTATTAACATGTGTTCCTTTCTTTCTTTGGTTAGGCTTGCCAGTGGTCTGTCGAATCTGTTAATCCTTTCTAAGAACCAACTTTTAGCAGCATGATTTTTTTCCCAGTTTTCTTTTTTTCCCTCTCACGAATCTCAACCCTAGTTTTTATTATTTATTAGTCTGACATTAGCCCTGAAGCCTGATACCAATTGGTAAATTCCTCTTAAGACTCACACAGCACCCACAATGACAACAAATGCAGGAAGATCACAGGCCAGTGGGCGGAAAGTCTTGTAATGGTATGAACCTTTCAGCACTGGCAGGGGCCTCCACGTGACTCCTCTGGCTCCAGAGCGCTAGTGAAACTCCATGGGTCTTGTCAATAGAAACGTCTCACAGGGAGTGAGTGTGTGTCACGCCTCCAAAAAGCTGTTTATCTCCTTTGTACCTCCACATGAGGTTGTCAGGCTGCAACCTGTTTGAGAGGCTAAACTCCACCCCTTCACCCTTTAGTCTCGAATGTACGACTGATTATGTAACTACCACAATGTCCTTTGTGAAGAAATGTGAACTTTGAGAAGGAGAAAAAAGGGGCATTTCCCTTTATATTATTATTTTATAAGAAAAAAATTTCAGGTGCCCTAAAGTGGAATGTGTATTTAATTTAAAAAAATGAAATGAAAGGGATACAGTGAGCATCTTGTTGAGTGAACAAATGAATGGATCACGTCAACATGAATTTCTGTTCCTGCTCTTGTACTTGATGGGTAAATGAACTGAGCCACTTCACCTGTATTAGTTAGAATTTTTCTTCCAATGAAGGATGACTCTAGTTTCCTTTCCTTCAGCTTGTAAAGTTGTTGGCTCAGGAAGTGTGGTTATCCACAAAGTCTTCATACAGAAGCACCCTGAAGGAACCCTTTAAGATATATAGTTGAGTGGCTCTAAAATGAGAATCTTATTGGAGACATGGTTCCACATGCAGATTCTTGGACTTTACCCCAGACCAACCGCTGGGCTAGTGATTGGGAATCAGTACATTGACAAAGCATCACCTCTCTTCACTAATTCAAAATTAATCACACATAGTGCCTAGGCAGACTTCCTGCTCAGCAAGGTGCTTCGCTAGAGCAATGAATTTCAGAGCTGAACCAAAAGATATGATGATGCTACCCCAAAGTGTATCTTACACACATTCTATTTGGTCTGTGATATACCAGGTATTTTGAATTATCCTCCCAAATGAATGAAACATATAAACCTCCTTGGCTTCAGCAGACAACGAAAGCCAAGATAAAGTTCCAGTCACTTACCCAGGGTTTCTCTTCACCTACCTTTTCCTCTCAGGCAGTTCCCTGGGCCATAGACGTTCATCTACTTTACAGACAGTAGCTCTTTCAGCACTGAGGGAAATCAAGGGCTACCCAGAAAGCACTTTTCTTTAACCTTGCTCATATTCCTCATTAGCTATTCCTCTTCCCCCAATTATTTAAGGTGAGCCATCTGAATTTATATACCATGAAAGCACAGTCTTAAGACTTAATACTGAACATAGTACTACATGCAAGACAACTTATCCAATGCTTTATATAAACCATCCCATTTACTCCTTGGGTTTATATTCTTTTGCCACTGTAACAAGTGACCACAAACATAATTGTTTAAGCAACTCAAATTTATCATCCTATAGGTCTGTAGGACAGAGGGCTAGACTAAAAGCCATGCATCAGCCAGCCATATTCCTTTCTAGACCTTCTAAAGGAAAATTTGGGTTAATGACAGAATTCAATTCCTTGTGGTTGTATGATGAGGTCTCTATTCCCTTCGTGGCTGCAAACTGAGAGATAACTCAGTACTCAAAGGCTAGTGACACTTTTTCTTCATTTTCAGAGCCAGCAATGAAACAGTCTATTCTTCTCAAGTGACATCTCTCAACCTCCACTACACTAGGTTAAAACTCTCCACTTAAGGACTCGTCATTAGTTGGGGTCATCCTGATAATCTTGAATAACATTCTCCTTTCAAAGTCTAAAACCTTCATCCCCTGTACAAAGCCCTCTGCCCTACTTTTTTCCCCCATGGCAGGTAACATATTCATACATTTGAGAAAATAGGCTATGGGCATACTTAGACGGCTGTTATTCTACTTATCATACTCCTCATGATGGCATCATTAGCACCCCCACTTTATAGATGACTAGGCTGAGGCTACTTCTGGTCTCACACAAAGTAAATTGCAGAGTAAGGATTTTAATCCAGAGACTATGGTTTCGAATAATTTGTTAGTCTTCATTCCTGATGAGGCAGAAACACACATACAGAAGCATGAAACATATGAAACATGTAGGGTTATAATATTTCTAAATGGAAAAATAGAGATTGAGCTATTGAGAGAGAGAGACAGAGAGAAAGAGAGACAGAGACAGAGAGACAGACAGAGAGAGAGATACCCTTACACATCTATGGAATTTGCCATTTGTGATTCTGATGGCAGAACAAAACTAAGCAACCACCATTTCTATGTCTTTTATCACCATCTATCACACAGATCCCCTTCATCAGTTAGCCAAAGAAAACTCTTATGAGCCCTCTGGACAAAACCCAAAGCAGTAAAGGTTTCTCAGCTGTTCATCCATGGTGGAGCTGCAGAAGAATGCCCTGGTCTCCCCACATCCAATCCTAAGGTCAACATACACTAGCCAATTTCCTGCATCTTCTTTTCTTCCTCGTGGTAGAGTCTACAAACACTTGGTTCCTGAGAGTCCTGCTCCATCTCTGGACTTCTGATCTCTTGTCTCTCTGCCAAATCTCTCCTTGTTCCCCTACCATCACAAACACGGCATTTCATTGTAAGGTTTCTTCTCATTGATTTAGTTCAATCAGTGACCATGTCAATGGTGAGCAGGGCTGCCACCGAAGCAGGGTGCTGGTGATGGCTGTAGTGGGTTTGACTCTCCATCATCTCCATCAGCTTTCTTTGCCACCCCAGATGCCCAGTGTAAGTCACAACAGTGTTACCTGCTCCTGTACTCAACAATTCACTGCCATTGGGTCAAGGCCAAATCATGACTTCCCTAGAGGAGACGGTAGATCTGTGAGTTTCCAGGACTGTAGCTCTTTATGGGAGTAGATAGTCCCGTCTTTCTCCCACCATTTTTATATGAGTTTGATAAAGAAAAAAAGTGGTCATTTTGCAGAGAAAAAAGGCCTCTCTTTGATGTGTATATTCCATCCCCAGATTGTTCCTTTTAAGTCCCTTCTTAACTGTTCCTAAAATCAGCTGCTCAGTTTGTAAAAATAAGAAAAAATAGGAACCATAAATAATATAAGAATGTTGTAAACATTTTGGAAATCTTTCTGTCCTTGGGTTGATTCTGACTCAACGGATTTTCTGGGACATCACCTCTGTGGGTTCAGAGACTGAATTCTCATAGGAGTAGGAAGCCCCCTCTTTCTTCTGTGGAGGGGCTGATGGTTCACATCGCCAGGCCTTGCGATTCGCAGCTCAGCTTTCACCCACTGTGTTGCCAAGGCTCTTTTGGAAATCTCTGCCTTGGTCTGGTCTTCCTGGCTATATTTTTAGAGCTATCCCATATGCTTCCTGCCCCACTTCTTCTGCCCTCTTCCTGGAATTCTCCACTTGTGACTCTCCAAGAGAGAAACTTCACCCAGGTGTCCAGGTAAGAAGTGAGAGATACTCTTATCAATTTTAGGCAGTTTGCTTGAATGTCTGAGACTTTCCAAATACCAAAGTCTAGTTGATTTCTTCTCATTTGCTCTGTTACCTGGCCTCCTTTTTCAGAGTTAATTTTCCTCTCCAGGCTTCATGCTTCATTGCCTCTTTGTTGCCTTTTCTTTCTCCGACATTATAAATGAAGAGAAGCGACATTGACAGTGTGCCGCCTCTGCAACTAGTTTGGTCAGACAATGCTTTGCTCACGAGAGGGTAGTTTTCTGAAATTAGTAAGTTGGACTAAAACCCATCAGCCCTCATCATTCAATCTAACATCTTCAGTGGTTAACATCTAAATAGATGCATATTGACCTGAGTGTATCCTTTATGGAGACCACGGTCCTGGGGCTTGCTTCAGGAACAGTATTGCCTCTGGACCAATATTGTCAGCCCCTTTGTCTAACAAAGTGTACCAAATCCAGGCCCTGGTTCCCTGAACTTTGGGATTTCTATCAGTCTACTTCCAACCATATTCTTGTGATAGTTTTCTTTGACCTCTCTCATGCTCTCAAAAGTTCTGTATCTCAGTTAAACCATGGACACCATTATGACCCCGGGCTAATGGTCTCCCTCATCTGCACGTCCTGATTTTGTGGTTATCTTTTCCTTGCCCAGTTTAAAGCTTAACACACTTTAGATGATTAAAAAGAAAGAAAAAACAGACAAGCAAGAAAATCAATCGCCATCGAGTAGAGTCCAACTCATGACACCCTCGTATGTATCAGAGTACAACTCATGATGCCCTCGTGTGTGTCAGAGTACAGTAGCGTTCCATACAGCTTCTTTAATGGCTGGCCTTTCTTCAGAAACAACCCTGGGTGGACTTGAGACTCTAATCTTTTGGTCAGCAGCTGAGCGTGTGAACTGTTTGTACCATCCAGGATTTCAGGTGCGATTGGCCAGTGAGATCATAAAGTGGACTTTACTCTTAATGGTTAATAACCTGAGGCTGGACTGGGTAAAACCAGAATCTGCTTCGAAAGCAAGTTCCACCTGCAGGTGGAACTGATCCTATTATACCTGATCATATAATTCTGCAGGTAAGGATCACACCATGGTTTCACTTGTGGTAACTCTGGTACATTTTTCAGTAGAAGAAACTAAGGTCTTAGCAGGCACATGCAGAGTAAGAACTCAGTCCACCAGGCCCTCAATCCTATCCCAATTCTTTCAAAATCCAGGTAGATTCAAAAGCTGAAAAACATCGAGTTTTATGTCAGTTCTTCTTTTCTGGTTCCATTATTAGACAGTCCCCTTGTTCTGTAGAAAGTCCTACAACACATGTCCCAAAGCCCCTGAAAGGTATTAGGTGACAATTCTAAATGAAGCTTGGACATCTTCCAGCTGCCCAGATGCTAATACCTTAATCATAGTTATTTTCTTGCAGTGTCTTCCAAACTTCAATTCTATGAGCATGGCCTTCATAACTTTCTCAAATCTACATAGTTAAAATCTAAATCTGAATAGTTACTGCCCCCAACCATCATAATCCCAATTCTACTCTACAAATCCAGCTGGACTGGAAGAGGTACACTGGTACAGATGGGAACTGGAAATTCCAGGAACCCAGGGCAGATGAACCTCTCGGGATCAGTAGCGTGAGAGTGAGAGTGGAGTTACTGGATGGGTGGAGGGAAGGTGGGGTAGAGAGAGGGAGCCAATCACAAGGACCTACATATTACCTCCTAGCTGGAGGACAGAAATCAGCGGAGTGGGCGAGGGGAGACATTGAGCAACATAAGATGTGACAAAATAATAATTTATAAAGTAATGAAGGGTGGTAAGGCAGGGGGGAGTGAGGAGGGGAAGGAATGAGAAGCTAAAATCAAGGGCTCGGGTGGAAAAGCAGAGATTTGGAGAATGATGACAACAGCAGAGAGGCCAAGGAGCTTGGCACAGTGTATGTATGTATGTATGTATGTATTGTGATAAGTGATGTTCGAACCCCGATAAAATGATTAAAAAAGAGAAAAATCTGAATAGTTATAAACTTAATATTTGTCTGTATACTATCTTTAAAGTACTGTGTCTTCTGGCTTTGTCCTAAGCTATAATTCCTATGAAGCCAGGATGTGTGCCGTTCCTTTAAAATGTACACATCATACAGACTCATCACTAACGTCAATATGCCACCTTCCAAACATGAGAAGGGGTGCGAAGCTGGTATGGTGAGAGCGGTGCTTGTTCTGTCAGACACAGTCACCGTGAATCAGAACAGAGTCAGCAAGCACTAGCCACAGGCTTCTCATAGGATCGGATCTAATTACCTCCAAGTACTAAGTATGATGAGAACCCTGAATCGCCTGCATCATGCCCTTTCCTCATTCCATCCAGGAGAAGGAGCAGGCTGTCTGTTCTCCTAAAGACTGACACAGGCTCGGAGACCTCTCAGTCAGAATTGACACCATGGCTGTCAGTGTTATAGTCCGACAGGGCCTTCCATCGTCCCATGCAGGAGACCAATATTGGTTCTACAACTGAACCCAGGTTAGGTGTGAGCATCTCCAAATGTTCCCATCCTCCAAATGAACCCACACTCGAGCCTGACTGGCGCCTAGGCCTACGCCGCTCTTAACCAAGTCGCTTGCTGACGCGAGGGACGCCCTGCTTTGTCAGGAAAATCCACCAGATTAGAATATACAGTTCCTACTCTGTCAGGGAGCACAGCCCTCACCCCAAATGAATATTTTGACATAAATGTGGGTGCGAGAGCACGGTTAGAGGACATTTTTAAAGGAACCAAAGCACTAAGCCCTTTTTTATGTCACATTTTTTATTTTGAGAAATATCAAATCCACTGAGAAGTTGAGGGCAATAATGCAGAACCTCCCCCCACATTCACCAATGTCAACACGTGGGCTGGACTCTTGCTATAAGCGTCATGTTGGCTGAAGCAACTGAAAATAAATAGCAGATGTTGTGCCATCTCACTCCGAAATGCTCCTGCCAGTACTCATTGAGAACAAAGACACTTTTCTACAGAATGGCATTATAGTCAACACACAAGAATATGACACCGGTGCACGGATATTACATAGTGCAAACTAACAAAACGCCCCCTATCTGTTACTGCACCGTCGATTACAGCTCAGAGCAATCCTATAGGACAGGACAGAGCTGCTCCCCAGGGGTTCCCAAGGAGGGAGCAGACTGCCGCAGCGTCCACTCGTATAGCAGCACATTATACTTTCTCGGATGTTTCAATATCTGTCCCCCTTCTCCGAGTCAATCCAAGCTCTCCCATTGCGCTCGGCGCTCAGAACTTCATTGACTTTAGAACAGTCCTTCAGCTAGTGGGATCTTGGGAAAGTTCCCTTCAGTTATAAGCATTAGTTACATTCAGCTTACACAGTCTTCTTTTTCTTTGGTACATATCCTTCATAATAGGGCAATACAGAATTACTTGAGAAAAAAAGTTAGGCGGGTTAGTCAGAAAAATGAGGCAAGTAACTTAAAATCCCGCTCATTACTGAATAAATTACAGGGTCTTTTAATTTTTCGCTGCCAAGGGAATTATTCTTTGGCTAGGTAAAGAGAACGGGCTTTGATCTGTGGTAGCCAACATCCCACGAAGCCTGAATTTGCTGATTGGTTTAAGCACATTTTCTGTTTTAATTGCCTCAAAAGCAGATTCAAAACCAGCACAAGGCTGCTTTACCTTATCGTCTGCCATTGGTCTGCGTGGGAGCCCTCCTCCTAAGTCCAGACCCTGAAGAAGACGTGGCACATGCAGCCGGTCAGCCCTGCCAGCGTGCTCCCTGCTTTGCACAAACCTAGTTATACATTGGAGGAGGAGGAGGAGCAAGGGGAGGGAGGAGCTGGTCCACTACAGACCTAAGAGTTAAAGTCTACTTTGCAGAAAGGCTGCACATTGATGGGAAGCTGATCAATAAACGCTTGGTCTCAGCAACCTGGGGCTTCAATTCCTTTGTTCCACCAGGGAAGAACTCAGGAGCAGGTCCTTTGGGCGTAAGTTACAGACCCGAGACTGTCACGCATGAAGGTGTGGGTGAAGTGTGGCAGTCACTGGGCAGATGAAGAGAACTCTCAGAGCCTTCGGTGGAGGATATGCTATCTTGCCAGGCCATGTGTGTTGGGGCGGGGGAGGGGGGTGCAAAGAGGAAGACAGATAAAAGATGGGCTTGGGGAAACCTGCTGGTTCTCACTCCAGAGAGAGGTGGCACAGAGCTGTGAGTCCTGTTGAGTTGGGCTCGGGGGCGAGAGGCTGCTGTAGATGTTTGTGTGTGGGCTTTTGGGTGTGATGCACTTGGCTTTGAATTTCAACGCCTTCTTTTGAATTTCTGGGCCTTCTTCCCCTCCCCTTACCTGATAAAAGTGGAAATAACAGAACACAGACGGTCTTATTGAGAGTATTAAATGAGATAATCTAGGGTGTGCTTAGCTGGATCCTGACCAGCCAGTGGTGGTGGCGATTATGATTCTTGTTGTTTGCCTGCATTGAGGTCCTTGCTGGAGGTGAAACTGTTCATGCAGCTTGAGTCCGTGCTCTGTCCTGCTCCTGTGTGATAGATGGTTACCACAGGACCCCCAGGCAATGGAAAGTCATGTGAGGGGCCACGAAGTCTTCAGTGGAACTGGTCCCTGAAGAGGAAATGTAGCCACAGCAGCAAAGAAAGGTTCTTTGAAGAAAGAATGGGTCATACAGGAGTGGAAGAGACTCGGATGTATTTGTTATTGCTTTTACTACCTCTGTTCCTCTCCCCAGAGGCCTTTTGGGAGCCACGTGTCAGTCCACAGGAGAAACGTGAGACGCTCTGCTTCCATATAAACGTGTAGTTTCGTAAACCCACAGTCACAGCTCTGGTGTGCCCTACAGGGCTGCTCGGTGACAGAATACTCTTCATGGCAAAGGATTTGGTTTGGAGCTTGGTTTGGTCTGTTTGCGCGACAGTGTTGGAGATGCTATACAGAGAGTGAGTATGGTTTTGTTTGTTTTCATTCTTACCAGCTCCACATTGCAAGAAGATAAGTCCAGGTTGTTTGATATAAGCCAGTAAATGATTCCATTTCAGCTTCAAGGTTTTTACCAAGCCCACCCAACCCCCAGGCTGTGGGGTGCATGCAACAAAGAAACGCAACATTCCCAACCACCCCACCCCCCCTCCACTCCCCTTCGTTAAGAGGCTCTACTAAGCACAGGGAGACTAGAAACACTACACACAAAACCAATAAATCCAAACCTATTCCCATTGCTGTCCAGTGACAGCAACCCCACGGGCAATGTCCCAGCCTGTCTGGCAGGCAGCCTCCTCTTTCTCCTACAGGGACCTTCCCAAAGCAAACCTTTCTTTAGCAGCCAGGCTTTACCATTTCATCCTCAAGGCTCCCCAGTGCTCCCTGCAGTGCAGGAATTCCTCCTAGCCATCTTGCAAGCAGAGCTAAACTCTTTGGTGTGGCCAAGCAGAGCTAAACTCTGGTGTGGCCAAGTAAGCACTGCTCGGAGCTGGGAGCTGGCTCTTGGCACTCTGCAGAGGAGCTTCGAGGGGAGCTGCAGGCACTGCTTCTTGGGGAGCAGGTTTAAAACCCTCCTGTCGCTGGAGGTGGCCACTCACTTGCTGGGTGGTCCCCTGGCTTTGTTCTGCACTGGGTGCGCCCATGACAGGTCCCTGCAGAGTCAGAGCCACCCCTGTCAGAAGCAAGCCCTTCACAGGCATTTATCCCCAGACTCGACACGCTCCGGGAATGAGTCTTTGGCACGCAGTCAGAAAACCAGCTGTTCTACAGCCTTTGCGGTTTGAACCTATTCTTTAAGAAGGGCGATTTCCCTGATCCTGAGCTGTGGGGTGAAGGGGTGAGTCTTTCCCTGGTCTGCGGGGTGAGGGGGCCAGGGCTCTGGCTGTGTGTGTGTGGGGGGGGGGGAGGTTAGAGCAAGGCTTTGGATGGAGAGTGAGTTTTCTTTTTCTACACTCCTAGGGTTATAGTAAAACTTGATCTCCCAAGTGTGTATGTGTGTGTGTGTGTGTGTGTGAGTGCGTGAATGTGTGAGCAATTGGGTGTGAATGTATGGGTGTGTGTGAGTGTGAGTGTGAGGCTGTCTTTGTGAGGGTGTGGTGATTGTGGCTGCTCGTGACTATCGATGTGTGGGTGTAAGTGTGTGAAGATGTGAGAGTGTGTGTGTGTGAATATGAGTGTGTGATAGTGTGTATGTGTGAATATGTGAGAGTGTGTTTGAGAGAGTGTGTGTGTGAATATGCGTGAGAGCATGTCATCTAGCAGGTGGGGGTGCAGGGTGGGGATTCAGAAGCATCAGTTTAATTGATTGGTTTAGCCCTTGGAGAACTGACATCCTATTTGGTCCCCCAGCGTACTTTTCCATTTTGTCACAATCAGCCTGCCGCTTAAGCAGCACTTGGTGGAGAACCTTCTTCCTTGGGATGGATGCCCCCTTATGTGATGTTGGTCTCCATTTGGATACTCTCTCTTTACAGAGACTGCCTTGACCACGCTAGTTGAAGCAGGATGTTTCCTCGGCCCCTTCCTACTCTAGTTTCACTATATCATAATGTTCTAAATGCACCTACTCATGTATAAAACCATTGGATTCATTTGTTGCATGTTTTATTATTATTAATATTTCTCCTTCAGGGAAAGACTGTCTCCTATCCCCTCTGCCCTTCTCATTGTCCATAGTCTGCTACCATACACCTGCTGCACCATGGGTTAGGCTAACTGCCCATTGCAAGGCTGGCGTTCCAAACCCACCAGTTGTTTCAAGGGAAGAAGACGAGACTATCTGCTTCGGTCAGCAACTCCGGTGACATGGTGGGTTATGGGTTGGGTGGCTAACCACAAAGCCAGCAGTTCAAAAACACCAGCTGGCCCTTGGGAGAAAGAGGAAGCTTTCTGCTCCCATAGAGGTTTACAGCCTTGGATATCCACAGGGGACATTCGCCTCTGCCTCAGGAGGCCCTCTGTGAGTCAGAATCAACCTGATGGCCTGGGGCTTGGTTTCATGTTTTGTTTGGTCGGCTGCTGTCAAGATTTATGGCCTTGGAAACCCTTTTTTTGGGGGGGGAGGGGCACTTAAAATGAGTCAGGATGGAGAGTACTACTATGGGGCCAAAGACAGTTCAGTGGTAGAATTCTCACCTTTCACAGAGAAAGCCTGGATTTGATTTCTGCTCCATGCAGCGTATGCACCGTTCTCTCCCAGTTGCTGGTGGAGGCTTGCATGTTGCTCTGGGACTGAGATTTCAGTGGAAATTTCAGACGAAGATGGACTAGGAAGAAAGGTCTGATGATCTGCTTCCTGAAACCAACTAGCTTGAAAGCCCCCTGGATCCCACTGGCATGATTTACAACCCATCATGGTGACAGTACAGTTCAGGGCACTGTGTCATTCCTGTGTGCATGGGGTTAGCAATAGTTGGGGGTTTACTTGACGACCATGGAAAAAAGCCAAAACACCAGCAAAGATGGGTATTAAAGCACACAGTTGTGGCTGTTTGGTGTCAACAAGTTGATTCCAAGTCATGGCAACCCCGATATCCAACAGGACAAAAGCCCTGCCGAGTCCTGCACCATCCTGATGAGCAGTGTTGTAAGATGAGTCCACTGCGCCCGCGATTGGCAGTCACAGTGTCAATCCATCTTCACGAGGCCCTTCTCTTGTTCACTGGCCCTCTGCAAAGCATGATGTCCTTCTCTAGGGACTGGTCCCTCCCAAAACCAGGTCCAAAGTGGGTGAGACCAAGTCTGGGGCCATCCTGGATTCCAAGGTGCAATTGCACTTCTTGCAAGACGGATCTCTGTGTTCTTCTGGCATTAATCTTCTCACCAATACCCTAATTCAAAGGCATCAATTCTTCTTTGCTCTTCTTTACCCATTGTCCAGCTTTCACGTACATATGAGCCTATTGAAAATGCCATGTTCTGGTCAGGTTCATCTTAGTCTTCAAAATAAATTCTTTTATGGTTAAAAGGGGAGGAACCCTATTTGAACATATTTTCTCATATTTTTAGTTCAAGACACATTGTCCATTTTTTGTTTTAAAAATTTCTTATTAATTGGGATTTAATACATACATGATATCATGCTATGGTTTAAGCCCATCAAGTAGAATTGTACAATTGCTACCACAATCGATTTCCAGGTATTCTTTTTCTGCATGGACTCTTTGACATCCTCCCCCTTGAACGCTTTTAACCCACTGCCCCCATCCCCACCCCACTGTACTACCCTTCTCCCACCCCTGCCTGAAACCCTTATTGTATTTGCTGTCCCTATAAGTTCATCTATCCTGGGTTTCATATACTGAAAAATTGAAAAACACATAACACAACTTCGAGGGTGATCCCCGATGACATAGCATCTCTGAGATACACTCTAATATGAAAAAAGATCAATACCAACCAAAAACACAGAAAATTTTGGCAGCCAGTGATTTTAACATAGTAAAGAGTTCTTTAAAAACAGCAGTTTTATTGGCACTTCATTGACCTACATACCATACAATTCAACAGTTCCATGATAGTAAGAAGAGTTATACAATCATTACCACACTCAATTTTAGAACGTTTTCCTCTTCCTTGCAACCATTATTTGTAACTTTTTTCTTACTTGTGGCAAAAATATACACAACAGAACATTCTCCAATGTAACAGCTTCTACATATATAATTCAATGCCACTGATTATACTCTGTTTGTACAACCATCATTGGTTTCCTTTTCCAAATTAGTGTATCACCATTGACCTGAACTCAATGCCCCTAAGCAAAAAACCCATCTTCCTTTACCCATGGTAACCACTGGTCCATTTGCTTTCTTTTCCACCTTTGTTAAATGGCTTTTAGCAATCAATTCTAGTGCTCCCTTCACCATTCTGCATTAATTGTTTGCTCCCCAACTTAAAGAGGCCTTTCATCGTCTATTTGCCCAAAGCAATACACCGTTTGATTTCTTGACTGATGCTTCCAGGTAAAGCAGCGATTCTCAACCTGTGGTCGTGACTCCTTTGGGGGTCGAATGACCCTTTTATAGGAGTTTCCTGATTCATAACAGTATCCAGTAGGAAAATTACAGTGATGAAACACACTGAAAATAATTTTATGGTTGGGAGGGTCACCACAACATGAAGAACTGTATTAAAGGTTTGAAGCATTAGGAAGGTTGAGAACCACTGTGTTGACACATTGTAAATCACTTTTCACATTGTAAATCACTTTACACATTGTAAAGTGTCTAGATACTCAGACCAGTGAGTATTATTACTGAATATGGACACTGTTGCATTAAAGACGCAATACTCTCAAAGGTTTTCAATAAAGACATTGCTTCAGATAGTCCATGGCCCTAAGCAAAAATACATGGCAACTGTGATATGGATCAATTCAGTCTATTTATTTCTTTTAAAAATAATTTTACTGGGGGCTCCTACATCTCTTATCACAATCCACCCATCCCTCCACTGTATGTCAAGCACATTTGTACCTCTGTTTCCCTCATCATTCTCAAAACATCTGCTTTCTACTTAAGCCCTTGGTATCAGCTCCTAATCTCTTTTCCTCGCTGCCTGCTCCCCCCTCACACATGAACCTTTGATAATTTCTAAATTATCATTATTTTGTCATATCATGCACTGTCTATTGTCTCCCTACATCTACTGCCTTGTTGTCTGTCCCCTAGGGAGAAGGCTATAGGTAGAATCTTATCATTGGTAGCTCTCTTTTACCCAACCTTCCCTCCATTCTTCTGGTATGGCCACTCTTATCACTGGTCCTGAAGGGATCGTCTGTTCTAGATTCTCTATGTTTTGGGTTCCTGTCTGTACCAGTGTACCTCCTCTGGTCTAGCCAGATATGTAAGGTAGAATTGGGATGATGATAGTTGGGGATGAGGGGAGAGACTGGGAAATATTTAAGAACTAGAGGAAAGTTGTAAGTTTCATCATTGCTATACTGCACCCTGACTGGCTCGTCTCCTCCCTTGACCATTCTGTAAGGGGATGTCCTGTTACTTACAGATGGGCTTTGGGTCCCCAACCTGTACTCCTCCTCATTTACAATGATATAATTTTTAGTTCTTTGATGCTTGATACCTGATCCCTTTGACACCTCATGGTCATACAGACTGGTGTGCTTCTTCCATGTGGGCTTTGCTGCTTTCTTTGAAAATCTGTGTTATTTAAAACGAGTCCAGGCTGAGCCCTGGTGGTATAAGTTTTTGAGTGCGGGGTTGCGGCCCGCTGGCTTGGCAGTTCAAATCCTGCTTTCAGGAGCAGGGCTGGGTAGCTCTCATGACCACCAGAGGGCAGTGATGCCCCCCCCCCAAAATAAAAATAAAACAAACACGCAAACAACAACAAAAAACTGAGTCCCTGGAAGCAGTTCAAAAGTACCATCTCTTGTCAATTGGGGGAAGGAAGTGGGAAAACTTGATTTGCATAGATAAGACTAGTGTGCAGATGCAAAGTTTAGACATCAATATCCTATCGTGCCCCATGTGTGCAACAGTGAGAGACACTTATATTATCTTCAGTATTTAGACAGACAGCAGTCTTTCTCCTTAAAGAAAGTAGGAATTAGAAATGTTATCAAGAGCACCATTCCTACCACTTCTTTCTAAACCACTGAATGTGTACTAGCCGTTGGAACGTGTGTCAAGCCAACACAAGTTGTCTAGAGAAATAAATCCAGTGACACTTATAATATATAGTAGTTTCATTGACATATCTTACAGAATCCAATATATCCATTCACATAAAATTCTGTTGTTCCATCCCATCGAGTGGATCTATACAGTCATCAATGTTAACAACTCCTCATTACTCCTCTATCCCTCACCCTTTCTCTTCCTGTACCCATAGGAAACCATTACTCCTGTTACTGTTTCTGCAGGGTTATCTATGAAGGGGTGCCCCAAATAAAACAGAACACCCCCTAAAGCTCTGTATTTAATTAATTTTTTATTACAAAACAATTTTATCACCTCCAACGTACTCTCCATTGTACTTAATGCATTTGTCAAATCTGCTGGTCCTCTCTTGGAAGCATTTTTCAAATTCATCTATTTGAGTGGCTGACACCACCTTCCTCGCTTTTTCCCTTCACCTCTTTTACATCATCAATTTGCTGTCCTTTCATGTCCCTCTTCATTCATAAAGACAAAAAGTCTCACAGAGTGGAGTCGGGTGGATAAGGTGTGGGGGGCAAGAGAGGCTTGCTGTTTCTTGCCTCACACTGGCACCCTGAGATGGCTGCATGAGCAGGTGCATTGTTGCGGTTGCAAAATCGTTGCCCATCTATCACAGATTGGCCTCTTTTTTGCCACCCTGTCACATAATCTTTTCAGAATTTCTTAATAGAAAGCTTGATTAACAGTCTGACCTGGTGGGACAAACTCCAAATGCACTATCACCCTCACATCACATCCGGTATCCCCACATATCTTGACTTTCATATACTGATCAATCTTAAATATACAAATGGACATACTTGGTGACACTTTTATATCTAAAAGAAGGAGGTCCATATTAAGAAGGCATCCAAATCCAGTACAACTCAAGTCCCTAAGTCCGTTGCTATACAGGGAGCTCTTCAGACTCATGTAGCTGTAAGCAGGTGATGCTTGACAGTGCACTGGAAAGCGGGGATACCACAGGCCAGTGGAGACCAAGTTGTGTGAATCCATGGCAAGGCATCAACAGCTCTCACCAAGTGGCCCACATGGGGCTTCTTCTGGAATCAGCAGAGTCCCAGCAAGCAGGAAGGTTAAGGATCAGAAAGAGAGATTTCCCAGTGACTCTTGTTCTTACACAAAAAAGGCTTGTGACACTAAGGAGGTGTCATCAGGCTGTGACTCAATTGATAGGTTGGTCCCGCCCCTCCCCTTACCTAGTAGTGTCTAGTTGACATACTCCCGAACTGTCACAGGACCCTACATGCATTGCTTCTTCATTCTTACAACACTCCTGCTTACAGCTACATGAGCTAAGTATTATGCTCAGGTATTTGTGAAAAGATTGAGGCTCAGAATATTTATAGATCTTCCCTAAGGTCCTGTGGCTAGCCAGTGGGAAACGTAGTATTAATCATCTAATGCCTCAATAATTTTTTTTTCCCTCAGTAAACATTTATCGATTGCCTTTATGTGACAGACCTGGAGAAAGCAGTGAAGCAGTCAACTAAGATTCCTGTCTTCCAGGAATATACGTTCTACGATGATTAAGATCCTCCTGTCCTGAGATCAACTCTAATATCCCTAAATGATAATCCATAGTGAATGAAGTAGGAAATAAGTGCAAACATATTGGGTTAGTGGAAAACAGAGAGCAGCCACAAATATGTATTGAACTTCTGGGCAACTGGAGACACTTAAGGACCACTGGGAAAGCCCACAGCTCTGTGATCATAGAACTTTTGAAGATTGTTGTCAAAGTTCAGTGATGAAGGGGCTGGGCAGGTAATGCAAATGAAGAGAATGGTTATGAGATGCATTTTTTTCCCAAAACTCTTTGAATCAGAAACTCTTACACATTCTCTTCATTTTTAAAAAGAAATATTCTTTGACCTAATTTTCTTAAAGTACAGGGTTCTCTCAGATCTACTTTTTTATTTTGTCCAAATGTGGTGGGGAGACCTGGTTGTCTTCTTCACTGTGGGAAAACCAGCACCAGTAGAGTGATGAATGGAAACTGACAATTGGCCTCAATGTCAAAGAGCAATGGAGAGAGTTGGGGTCTGGAAAAACCGAAAGAGTCTCTCCTTCTATACTCAGCAGCTGCTACCAAATTCCAGAGCAGGCCACCCTCTGGAACCAGGAGATTTGTGTTGCTAGAACACAAAGAAGTCATATGTAAGTCATGGGTTGGTCATTATGAATTCTTCCCAACGTGTTGAACTCAAGACAAAAAAGGAGAAAGTTTGGAGTGGTGGTGGTGGTGTGAAGGTTCAAGGTAGGAATCATCTGAGTATCTCTTCTTTTCCTGATATGCTCTGATAACTGTTCTAGGCCTATAGAATCAAGAAAATCAATCCTATTTTTAAAGCAGGATTATCTAACCTTACCTTATGCACTCTGTCCATTTTCCTTCTGTTACCTGCCAACCCTTCAGAAACACTTTCAAGTGAAACTAGGAACCAGGTCAATGTCCATGTAGAAAAGCTAAGGCACAGAGCTGAGATCCAATATCAGGACAGAGAATCTCAGAGGATTGAGTCAACACTGTGAATGCTAGGCACCTTAGCTCCGGCAGATAGAGACTCTGCTTGATGCTAACTTTTGGGGATGTGGATTTAATTTTTTGGGAAGTCAGAGAAGTCTATTTCAAGCAGGATTGCTAAGACATACTATATGAACATACAAAAACCCCATCTTTCCCATCTATGCACATGTGAACATGACCACAGGCAGGATCTGATGAGGTTTCACAACTCCAAGGCTTTCAGATTCAGCATAGCTGCATGAAAACAAGCTGGTAGACCCTGGCTCATGTGCATTACACTTGCATTCGTGAGGATGCTCATGAGTGAATCTATCGATGTTTAGCCACTGTATCTACTGCCATTCAGTACACTTCAACCCACAGCAGACCCGTGGAACAGAGTAGAACTACTCTTGAAGGTTCCCAAGATGACAATATTTTTGCTGTTGATTGTTTGGTATTTTAATTAGTAATTTATTTTCCAAACCCATATGATTAGGAGCTAATACAGACATCATATTGTCCAATCACGTCAAGCAGCATTGTCCAATTGTTACCACAATCAGTTTCAAAGCATTCTCTTCCTCCTTGAACTCCTTCACACTGCCACCCCCTACCGCCCAACCACTCTACCCCCCAGAAACCTTCTTCTACTAACTGTCCCTACAGCTTCATCAATCCTGGGTTTCATATACTGAAAAATAGAAAAGCTCATAATGAAAATTCAAGAGGGCCACCCCCAATGACCAAATGCATTTTAGAGGAGTCCCATTATAAACAAATAAAAAATGCTGAAAACCAGATCAGGCCTAATGTACATCAACAGGGGCATCAAATGATAAGGGTTTCACCGTTCAAATTAGGTTTATCATGTTGATCTTTGACAGTCATCTCTCCTGTTTGCTGGCCAGTTTCTTCCTATCTCTCAATTATGGATAGAGGGAAATCATCAGAGATTTATTTCCTGTGTAAACCCCACAAATGTATCTTGGACTTCCACTGAAATCCATATCCTTCTGCAAACCAGAATCTCACAATTCAGGCTCTTATACTATTTTCCTCCTACGGATTATATGCTTTGCAATCCTTTGGTTACTGATGTTGGCATGCTTCTTCCATGTGGGCTTAGCTGACATCTCACTTAGAGGGCTGCTTGTTTGAAAACAAGCCTATAAGACCCCAGATGCTATTTCATCTGATAGCTGGGCACCATCTAATTTCTTAATCACACTTTGTTATAGCACCCATATCTCCTGTGTTCCCTTCCTGAAGGCAAGAATCGAGCAGGGACATTAATAGTTCTTAAATTGGAGTTGGAATTTAGTGGGAGCCCAAAACCCACTCCTAGATCAATGTTTTTCTTTCTTTTTTTTTTTTCAATCTGCCTTTGACTCCTTTTAGAGACCTCCTTGTTAATTTATGGTACAGAGTCTGTCAATCATTTTCCTGGAGCATAAAACTCTTCTGTTAATATTGTCATTGATTACCCCCTGGTCCTAATTTTTTTCAAAGCACTGGACCAATTCAGCCTAACTCCAGATTGCAATACCTGAGTTATTCCCTTGAGCACAATCAGTCTATTCATGGCTGAGCACTATTTACAAAAACAATGGAAGCTGGTTGGCAAGGAAATTTTATGGGAATATTCACTCAGAATGTAAGTCACAGGTTTTTCAATATATATATATATATTTTAATATACTATATGGGACTTTGCTGTAGTAAGTCAACGATTGCCTGCCTACTGACAATTCAATACTCTTAGTTTAGCTGTCTTCAGCTTCTTCAACATTATGAATTTTTTTTTTTGGGGGGCATCACTGCTCTCCAGTGGTGGGAGTAGGAGGCCCAGCCCCACTGCTGGAATTGAACCTCCGTCCCAGTGGGCCGCAGTCCCAGGCACAACCACTATGCCACTGGGGCTCAGCCAACATTATGAATTTTTAATCAAAAGTTTTTGCCTATAAGTGTGTTTGAGATAGAGTCCAGATCATCTGTTAAAAACACAGCTCTGGGGGCTTAGCCCCGGTGGCGTAGTGGTTGTGTGCGGTACTATGGCCCACTGGTTTGGAGTTTCAAATCCAGCAGCTGCTCTCCAGGAGCAAGGCTGGGCCTTCTACTCCCACCACCAAGGGGCAGTGATGCCCCCCAAAAAAACAAAACAAAAAACAAAAACACAGCTCTGAGGGCTGAGCCCCGGTGGCATAAGTGGTTGAGTGCGGGACTGCGGCCCGTAAGCTTGGCAGTTCAAATCCAGCAGCGGTTCTCAGGAGCAGCACTGGGTAGCGCCCACGACCACCAGAGGCAGTGATTGCACCCCCCCCCCCCCCCCCCCCCCAAAAAGCCAAAACAGTTCTGAACCTTTTGGTGCAGGAACAGTTGTTAAAATCCTTTCGAGAGTGGGCTGAATTATTTTTTGCTTTGAATGTTTTCTTGCCATCATCTGTTTTCAGTATTGGAAGACATTTTCAGTGGAGTTAAAAAACATGTCGCTTTTTTTTTCGGTCATACATTTTTTTTGTATTATTGTTAGAAGATTTGATTGAGGGTTATTACAGCTCTTATAACAATCCATACATCAATTGTTTCAAGCACATTTGTACATAAGCTGCCAGTATTATTTTCTAAACATTTATTTTCTATTTGAGCCCTTGATATCAGTTTCTCTTTTCCCCCTCCCTCCCCAACTCTCAGCCTCATAATCCCTTGATAATTTATAAATTATTATCATTTTCATATCTAACACTGACCGATGTGTCCCTTCCCCCAGTTGCTGTTGTTTGTCCACCGGGGGGGGGGGGTAGGGGGGGAGAGAAACGTTATGTGTCAATCATTCCTTCCCTCCCCTCTCCACCTTCCCCTACCCTGCTGGTATGGCTACTGCCATTCGTGTTCCTGGATTCCCTGTGTCATGTGCTCTTCTCTCTAGTCTGTACCTGTGCACATGCTCTGGTGGTCACTGTATTTTGATACAATATTTCTGCCAACACAGACACAGGAGGATGCGTGAAACAGTAGAGCTGCTTGGGTGCCCATTCCTACATGCACGGGGCTTATTCCGAGCCAGACACATTTCAACATATCCCTCTGAGAAGTACATGGCTGCCAACAAGTCCCCTCAGTAATAATGCTCGTCTTGGTGTCATCCAAGCAGTGGCTTACAGAGGGATTTGCTGAGCCAGTTAAATGTAGAGCAGGAAGGTCTGCTTGGAAGGTCATGATAACGGTTTTGAGGATTCCCTGGGGTGATATCAACAGGTTTTCTGAACGGACACAGGACAACAACTGGTGCTTCCTTGGAAGCAGTTGAAAGAATACCAGCAACTGCATGGGTGAGGAAAAGGCCAGGAAAGTTGTGTCAAGGAACTTCCTTCCTTCAAAGGCACTGAGGATTAATCTTGGAGTAGTTCAGTGGGACACCTTCCCACATCCACTTACAGCAGATCTTGCCCCTTTGTGCCTCCTTTTCGTTGTTCAAACTCAAAGACCATTTTCAAGGAATGGCGTGTTGAGTCCTTTCTGTGTACCCAATTGTCATGCTGCTATCTTGTACATCAGAGTGAAGAATTCATTGGGTGAGGAAACAAGACGCTACCGTCAGAAATATGTCGACTGAGACGGAGGATCTGTCAGGGGGGGGAGGGGAAATACCTCCTTTCGGTCTTGATATGGCTAATCAATGTTTTTATGATTCTGCAGCCATGCTTTTGGATGTTAGCTATTATGTGCTTTTGATTCCACCACAACTAATGGCAGCATTGTGTACCAGAGAACAAAAGCCCTGCCTAGTTGGATGCCCTTCTCAAATGGTGCCTGTATTTGAATCCTGTGTTGTAGCCATTGTGTCCATCTGCCTCCTGAAGAGGCTCCCTCTTTGTTGGTGACTCTCTCTCCTTCACACGTCCAACAGGTCCTTCTCCAGGGAAGGGTCCTTCCTTGTTCCAAGTACACGAGCTGAAATCTCGCCATCCTCCTTTCCGACTGCTCTTTCCAAGACAGATCTGTTTGTTGGTCTGGTAGTGGTTGGTTTATTTAAAATTTTTTTTTCTCCAACACCATCATCCAAAGACATATATTCGTCTTTACTCTTCCTCATCATCCAGCTTTCACGTGTAAGGTAGTTCCAAATCCTAAGTATATAGAGACAGGCCACTTGAGTTTTCAAAATGGTCCCTTTGCTTTTTAGCCCTTTAGTGAGATCTTTTGCATCATATATGCTCAGTGCAACATACCTTTTGATTCTTGACAACTGCTGACAGAGGCATTCACTGTGAATACAAGTAAAATGAAATTCTTGTTTACACTCACCTCTCTATATTGATAGAGATGGCTCACCATTCCATTTCTCTAGAAAACCATGATGAAGGCCAGGTTCCACTGGCCTCTCTGTACATCTGGGTTTGTTATCTTGAATTGTCGGAGTCTTTGGTCCCAGCCAGAGTGGTAGGTAGTATCAGTCGGCCACAGTTTACTTCTTGGCTTCTGATAGTGGAGACTGTGTTTCCACTACTTCTATTTGTACTTTGAATTAATTGTTTCCTTGACTCTGATTCCCTTTTTCATGCTGGGTGGAGAACGACCAAGAGATTTCCCCTGTAACCACAATTGAGAGATAGGAATAAACTGATTACCAAACAGAGGGTATCGGAGAGACAGCTGGAGAGCATTAAGATGACAAACCTGACTTGATGCTTAAAACCTTGAACTTGATTTCCCCACTGATATGCTTGGTGCTTGATCTCGTTTTCAATATTTTTTGTGGACTTCTCTCTCTCTCTCTTTCTGTATTGGGGTTCTGTTGTATTTTGTTCATCTCTGTTGTATGGTGGTGTGTTAGCCCAGGTAGACTAGTGAAACAAATTCATAGACACATATATGGATATAAGCATAAGGTTTATATACAAGAGGAATGGAACATTGAGAAAGCACTCCAACCCAGTCTAGTTCAAAGTCATAAGTCCGATATTAGGCCATATGCCTGATACCAGTCTACAAAGTCTCCTTCCGACTCATGAAGTCACAGGCCAGTGGGTGCAGAATTCCCATGGCTCCTCACTTCCAGGACTCAGGGTCCATCAACAGCATCCAGTAGTGGTAAAAGCAACTCAGCGCTGGCAGGGGTCTCTGCATGGCTTCCCCAGCTGTAGAGGTCTGGTTCCATCAGGGCAAGGCCATGTGGCTTCTCCTCCAGCTCCTCGGGTGCTGCCATCTTATCTTGTCTGTAGTTCATTGTCTCAGAGGCTGACTCCCAACAACTGGGGAAATGTTTTCTCATCTCCATCAGGGAAATACCTCGAGATTTCTCAGAAGTCTCAGGAGAAAGCCATGCCCACACAGAAGCCTCATTAGCTACTCAATGGCTATCTCCAGATTAACAGGCTAGACTTGACCCCTACATCTCAATCATGAAATTAACATAAGCACATGACTGCTACAGGTGGGTAGCCTTCCTGAATCTTTGATGGCTTAAGAGGGAGCAGAACTAGCCCATAGAATTTTCTAGACTGTCATCTTTAGGGGAGCAGCTCACATCACAAGGTCTTTACTCCTGTAGACCCGCTAATGGATTTGAACCTTTGGTTTGCAGTTAGACCCTTTAATCTTTTCACCACTGGGTTCTTAGTCGTCGTCGTCGTCATGGCAAGAACGAGGGGCCACCACCTGAGTGGACCGGCCCTTGGATGAGTGCCGTGCCTGCTGGCCTGGAGATTTGACGATCTGTGGCAAATTCTTTTGACACATGTTGATCTATGGCAATATTTCAGTGAGCACTGTCCCAAATTAATTAATCCCAGAGCAATTCAATCTAAATCGAAGGGTGCTGCAGTGCACGGAAATCGTTTGTTGGTCATTGTGGAGCCATCCACGTTTTAAATGCAGTCGATGACACCTCTCTGTTCCCAGCCATGTTTCAATCAAATGCGTCTACACGGCCCCGGCGCTCGGCCGGGTCTCTTTCCGGGAGGCGTTTGCATCTCTTTCGAGTCTGCGGGTTAATCATTTTCAGATTGTGCTTGTGCAATTTGTTGCCGGGTCTTCATCACCCGTTGCTGTTCACATTGGGTTGCAAGCGGGAGGCTTATGAGGTTGGCATTAAAAAAAAAAAAAAAAAGTCGGAGCAAAGAGCATGAGCTCACTGTTTCGGTTTAACAATCACTGTGTCTGGATGTTGTTGACCGATAGGTCACCTATGAAAGGAGCAGTGTCAGGGAGAAACCACCGTCTGCCAGGTGTTTACCCTCCGCAGAGGAGTTCCAGGAATGTCCTGTCACGAGCAGATGGGGCAACTCGCCGGGGGACAAGTCGCTGACTCAGATCTCTGGCTCGCACCGCCGGCTCCCACTCCGCAGGAAAAGCCCGGGTTGTTTACAGACGACTGACCGGGTATAGGCCTTGGGACTGCAGGGATATTCCACTGCTAAAAATAGACCCCAATATAAATTCCCTTTCGCGGACCCCTCCAAGTCGTCGCTCTCCGTGGAGCCCAGGGAGCGGGCTTGATCACACACTGTGGTGTCTGGGGGTGGAGAGAAGAAACAATGTTTGTTTCCTGCTGTTGCTCCAGTGAACATTTCAAAGTTGGAAGCTGGTGCCTGCATGCAGTAGATGAAGCACTTCCCAACGTCTGGGAGCAATTCGATGAGCTGCTAGGGCAGCGGTTATCAACCTTTGGATTGTGACCCCTTTGGGGTAAAGAGATCCTTTTCACAGGGGTCACCTAAGACCTTCCGACACACAGCTCCTCTGTCTCCAGGCAAGTTCCCTCACATGCAGCTGTGCACCCCAAGGAGTACCCGGCCTGAAGACTTACCCATGCTACACTAAACATCAAGGCACAGTTTCAGTTGTCATTATAAATAAATATTTCAATATATAATGCCATATGGTTTTGTGATGACTCCCTATGCTTTCATTTTGCTTAATTTGTAACAATGGAAATACATCCTGCATATCAGATATTGACATGACGATTCATCACAGTAGCAAAATGACAGTGATGAACCAGCAACAAAAATAATGTTTTCGTTGGAGGTCACCACCGCATGAGGAACTGGATGACAGGGTCCTGACATTGGACAGGTTGAGAATCAAAGCTCTAGGGGTATCTGAGGCAGCTGCAGCGTGGCACCCCGGCACGCTGACGGTGAACAGCTGGGCATTTATACCAAGGCCCTACCCTTGCCTGCCTTTTGCAGGCAAGGAGGGTGTAAGAGAGTGACTACAATTACCAAGTGGGCTTCTAAAGGTCGAGGTGTATCAGGAGAGTGACCTGGTGGGATGTAGCAGGTTCCTCTCAGAGACTGGAGACGAGCCTCCTGATTCTAGTGCAGCTTTGTCAAGGCATGCCTTTCTGAGCCATCCAGTGACTTGAGGCCATGGTCACCGAGGGGTCAGGCTCTAAGTTTACCCAGGTGTTCAGGATGTGACAGAACATGGTACTGATAAAAGGTGGGCTTTGGGCTCATGAGTTTCACGTTGAAGGGCAATGAGGAATTTTCCCCATAGGCAAGTATCCTATTCTACTTTATTCCTGGAGATTATCACCCCGACCTAGTGGCAGCTCTCACTCAGGGAGTCCTGATTCTTTGTCCTGGTCACACAGCACCGGACTGGACTCATCCACTGTTCTTCCTCACATTTTTCTTGTCAGAGAGAATTCACTTGGCATTTTTATCCACGAATTAAGTTGATGGTGCAGATGCAGCTTGGTCAAGAGGTAGCTGCTCCAGATGCTGATGCTCTGAGAGATGGCTTGTGAGTAGCTTATTGGGCAGTGAAATAATAATAAAAAAAAGGTATCTCAAATAACAGACACACAAGGTAATGCTTTTGGTAATTGCTAACTTCTACCACGAGCTGCAATGTCAGGAAACATGAAGGAGCGATGGGATATAGATGAGAGAAGAGCTGTGGGAGAGCCCCAACTACCATGGTGGATGGGCAAGACCAAATGTGAGACTTCAGACACACATTCTTATAAAGAATCTCTCATTCAAAGAGCCTAGGTTTATTCCTTTTCAACTGTCAAGGTTTAAGGAATAACTTGGGTTGTGCTAGTCCCTAACGTAGACATAGAAACCCCAAAGCACCAGATGTAAAAGTACATTAAACTACGGAACGTTGATGGAAAGTAATTTCAAACAATGAAGAGTATTGATAGTGGCATAACAAAACTTATCCCACTGCCATTCAGTGGCTGCTGATTCATAGTAACCCTGTGTTGGATTTCCAAGGTTATAAATCTTCACAGGAGCAGACAGCCTCCTCTTTGCCCCTAGGATTGGCTAGTGGGTTTGAACCATCCATATTGTGCTTAGCAGTCTAGTGTTCACCAACAGTGCCACCAATACTCTTTATAAAAGTGGAGTAGAACTCATATCTAATTTTTTCTTTTCTGTATACACATTAAAAATAATGTGCACAGAAAAAATATATAAACATCATAAAAATGAAAAACCTGTAGGTAGTTCAAGGTCTGTTTGTTGACCTTTAGGCATGTCCTCCAGTTGAGTCTGATGGGGTATCATGCCCTGGCCCCTATCTCCTACCTACAGGTTTTTATTATTATTATTTTTTGGGGTGGGGAGGCATCACTGCTCTCCGGTGGTGGGAGTAGGAGGCCCAGCCCCACTGCTGGAATTGAACCTCTGTCCCAGTGGACCGCAGTCCCGTGCACAACCACCACGCCACCGGGGCTCAGCCCTATTATTATTATTTTTAATATACTTTTCTGGACCTTTTTTATGTGTGTGGCTGTCATAGTTTTGTTTTCTTTTGTCGCTTTGTCTTGTTTTTTTTGTTCATATTATTATCTCTGAGGGTCTATCTAGATAAGACAGTCTGGATGAACAGTCTGGAGGAGAAAACACTGGGATCGATGGTTCTGGGGGGACAAGGGAGAGAGGGAGGTGGGGAAAGGAGGTGATGTTGACAAGGGAATAACAAGTGATCCAAAACCAGTGGCTAAGAGGGTGTGAGAGGTCTGGTAGGGATTGATCAAGGGTAATATAACTGAGAGAAATAAATGAAACCCAAATGAAGGCTAAGCATAATAGTAAGGACAAAAGGAAAAGTAAAAAGAAATAGAGAAAAGAAATAGGAGGCAAAGGGCACTTATAGAGGTCTAAATGCAGGCATGTACATAGGCAAATATATTAATCTGTGATAATGGGGAAATAGATCTATGTGCAAATATTTATATATTTATAGGTGTCATATTAAAGCAGCAGATGGACATTGATCCTCCACTCAAATACTTCATCAATGCAAGAACACTTTGTTCTATTAAATTGGCATTTCATGATGCTCACTTTATTTAAAGGATCACTGAAAACAAATGTGTGCATAAACAAAAATGGTGAAGAAAGCTGATGGTGTCTGGCTATCAAAAGATGTAGCATGTGGGGTCTTAAAAGTTTGAAAGCAGCCATCTACCTGAGAAGCAACAAAGCCCACATGGGAGAAGTACAACAGCCTCTGTGACCATAAATTGTTGATCAGATATCAGGCATCAAAGAACAAAAAACCCTATCATTGTGTGCCCACCTTCTGATATGTTCCTGAAGACAAATTTGTGCATAAGCAAATGTGGTGCAGAAAGCTGATGGTACCCGACTAACAAAGGATATAGTGTTTGAGGTCTTGGGGCTTGAGGGTAAACAAGCAGCCATCTAGGTCAGAGGCAGCAGAGCCCACCTGGAAGAAGTACATCTGCCTGTGTGACCACGAGGTGTAGAAGAGATCAAGTATCAGGTATCAAAGAACTAAAAATTATGTCATTGTAAATGAGCGTGCACACAGATTGGGGAACCAAAGCCCATCTGTGGCGGTCATGTGCTTATGTTAATTTCATGGTTGAGATGTAGGGGTGGTGTCTAGCCTGTTAATCTGGAGATTGCCATTGAGTAGCCAATGAGGCCTCTGTGTGGGCATGGCTTTCTCCTGAGACTTCGGGGAAGTCTCGCAATATTTCCCTCGTGAAGATGAGAAGCTATCTCCCCAGTTGTCTCAGAGATGATGAATCATGTACAAGACAAGATGGCAGCGTCTGAGGAGCCGGAGAAGCCACACAGCTTTGCCCTGATGGAGCCAGACCTCTGAAGCTAGAGAGGCCATGTGGAGCCCCCAGTCAGCGATGAGTTGCTTCTTCCACCACTGGATGCTGTTGATGAACCCTGGGCCCTGGAAGCAAGAAGCCATGGGGAGACCCCTGCCAGCGCCGGGACTTCGTGAGTTGGAAGGAGACATTATAGACTGGTATTAGGCATATGGGCTAATATTGGACTTATGACTTTGATTTGGACTGGGTTGGCATGCTTTCTCAGTGTTCCATTCCTTTTGTATATAAACTCTTATATCCATATGTATGTGTATGAAATTTGTTCTTCTAGTCTACCCGGACTAACACTCCATCTATAGGTAATGGGACATTCCTTTACAGCATGGGGACAGAAAGGAGACAAGTCCGTCAGGGTGCAGTGTAGCAATGATGAAACATACAATCTTCCTCTAGTTCTTCAATGCTTCCTCCTCCCACTATTATGATCCCAATTCTACCTTATAGACCAGAGGATGTACACCGGCACAGCTAGGAACCCAGGGCAGATGACCCCTTCAGGACCAGTGGTAAGAGTGGTGATACTGGGAGACTAGAGGGAAGATGGGACAGAAAAGGTGGGGGGATGATTATAAGGATCTACATATAACCTCCTCTGGTGAATGGATAATAGGGAAGTGGGTGAAGGGAGGCATCGGACAGTGTAAGATCTGACAAAATAATAATTTATAAATGATCAAGGGTTCATGAGGGAGGAGGGAGCAGGGAGAGAGGGGAAATGAGGAGTTGATACAAAGTAGAAAGCAAATGTTTTGAGAACGAGGACAACAAATGTATAAATGTGCTTGACTTACAATGGATGGCTATATGGATGATGATAAGAGTTATATGATTCCCCCAATAAAGTGATTTTTAAATTAATGTACACATCTACTCTTTTTATGTAGTTATTTTATTAATTAGATAAATGGGGTAGTTAGTAATAATAATAATAAAGGGAAATTTTGTACAAAATTAAAGAGAAGCTTTTCTACTCGTGATCTGGTCAACATAGCACAATGGTGAGGCAGCCAAGAATGGTTTCACTATCCTCACTCTACACACAAGGAAACAGAATTGGGGAGATCAATTTACCGAGAAATCCCATGGCCACTGAGTTCATTTTGATGCACAGTGACCTTCCAGGACAGAGCAAACTGCTGCACAGGGTCTCTGGGACTTGGGGAAGCAGACTGCCTCATCTTTCTCCCATGGGGTGGTCGGTGAGTTCAAACCTCTGGCCTGTGGGTTCGCAGCTAAATGTTTAATCACTGGGCCAGCAGGGCTTCTTGATTTCCCTAGGACCATCCACAGCAGGCATTCTAGCTTTCAGTTCTATTCTTTCCAGCCAACTTCCCTCCTTTCACTTTAACTTCACATTCTCTCAAATTCAAGGCCAAGGAAGAACTTGGTCCGTGGGTGTCACCAATGGCTTTCATAGGCCAGTGCCCCAGGAACTGCATGTTCTCAGTCTTCTTGATTTGGAAGAAGGGCGCCCTTCTCACCCTCTTTGCTAATGCAGTGATTGGGTAGGTAGAACCAGCCTGGTGATGTAAAGAACGGGTTCCTTGTTGGGCTCACCTACCACCCAGGCTGACTTGCTGAGCAAGTGACATCTAAGCCTCTGGATCACAGCTGAGTTCTACATGAAATTGGGGCTGAAACATTTTAAAGTCGTCTGGAAAGGTTATATGAACACATAGCTATAAAAGTAACTAGAACACATAAAAACAGATAAAACCAATAAAACAAATCAAGAGACCCAGACATTCGGAGGAAAAATCTAGAGACAGATAAGTTTAAAGCACAAAGATAAAATGTACCTGGAAAGACACAAGGAGCTAAAACCATGTCAACTACAGTGACAGACATGGACAGTAAACCGAAGAGAATCTTGTAGAGGAGGAAAAGGCAAAGTGGGTGTTTAAATTCACTAAGAAATAAACAACAAGACTGCAGTTGCCAAAGATTCTAGGACCTTAAAAAGTTCCAGAGGAGTCACAGAAGCTGCAACTTGGTTTCTCTCTCTCTGGAGGAAAGAAGAGCGGAAAAAAGTCAGAGACATTAGGAAACCAACCGTGTACAAAGGTCTATTGGACCTTGTGAATGCCAGCCTCCAGGAGCCAAAGACTGAAGAATTAGATGGTCCGTAGCTACAACCCTTAACCACTCTAAAAGGAATCACAATAGAGGTGCTAAATAGAGTAATGGGAACGTGTGGAATGGAAACTTAAAATCAAAGACAAGAAGAGGTTTACAGGTTTCCTAGGGACTGGTGGAATCCCTGAGAACCTGGCCCTTTAAACATCAGTCAAATAACTGATACGCTCTTAGGGGAAGCGGTAAGACCCAGGAGGTACACCCAGTACAATCAGCTATAGGAGACCTAAGCAGTGGCCCAGAAGTCAAGCACAGAAGGTGGGAAAGGATAGGAGAGAAGAACCAATGGAAACTGAACACAGGGATCAAGTGGAGAGAGTGCAAGTCTATTGGAGGGATTGCAGTCTGACACAAAATGAAATGTGTATGGATCATTAAAAGAAAAATGAACATGCTTTGTCAACTCACTCAAATCACAATGAAAATGTATCTTGCACGTTTTAAATGTAAAATGTCATGGTACAATCAATCAACCCTATTTAATCAAAAGACAACAAAAAGGCAGTTACTAAATTGAAGGGGAAGGGGGAAAAAAGCAAAGCAAACAAACAAAAAACCAAACAAACAGAAAGACAGTAAAGAACTTCATAAAAAACTACTAAAATAAAAAGTAGTAATAAACACTTTAATTTCCACCTAAAACTAAGAGACAGAAGAGAAGATAGGAGTAAGTGGATATTTGAAAACTAGAGATAGGGGATAAACCCACAAAGGAAAAGAACCAGTGAGGACAACATAAAGCATAGCATGGTGTATGAAAACAAGGCAAAAAGAGTAACAATTAAAAGGTTCTTTATTTTTTATTAATCATCTTATTGAGTGGCTCTTACAAATTTATGACAATCCACCATTCAATTGTATTAAGCACACATGTATATATGTTGTCATCAACATTTCCAAGACGTTTTCTTTCTACTTGAGCCCTTTGAATCAGCTCTTTCTCTACCCCCACTTCCTGTGAATCCTTGATCACTGATATATTATTGTTGCTATTTCATGTCATACACTGTGCCTTGTCTCCCTTCATCCACATTTCTGTTATTAGACCCCCTTGGGGAAGGGGCTAGATATCCAACCTTGTGGTGGCTTCCCCTTTTTCTCTCCCCCATCCTCCTACCCTCATGATATTGCGACTCCCACTACTTTTCCTTAGGGGGTTATCTGTCCTGAATTCTATGTGTCGAGAACTCTTACCTGTGTCAATGTGTGTACTCTGGTCTAGCCAGATTTGTAAGGTAGAACTGGGTCCTGGCATTTGGGAGAAGGAAGCATTCAGGAGCTAGAGGAATGATGTGCGTTTCATCAGTGCTATACTGCACCCTGGTTGAACTATCCCTTCCCTGTAACCTGAAAGATGCACTTAGGAGATTTGTTTCAGAAGATTTAAAAATTTTAATAGTGAATTGGGTAAAGGCGTTTCATGCAGATCATCAGTTTTATATTCAGCAATTAATACACATTGTGTTTCATTTATTGCAATCCCCTCAGCAAGACACCATTCATCTCACCTCCTCCTCATAGGTCCCTTCTCCATTAGACCCCTTAGGAACCTCCTAAGGAAAAGTAGTGGGAGTCGCAATATCATGAGGGTAGGAGGGTGGGGGAGAGAAAAAGGGGAAGCCACCACAATGTTGGATATCTATTAGACTCCATTTCCCCTTCTTTGCAGAGGGGTATGTTTCGGTGGTACCTTCTTAATTCCAAATGTGCACAAATCACTAGTGTTATTACTTCTCTTAATAGTCTGTCTATTGTTTGATTGAAAATATGTGTGATCATGAGGTGTGGATGGGTTTGGGTATCAGGCATGAAAAACCCAAACCAAAAAAAATCATATCAAAGTGAATGAAGGGAATGCAGAATGGAGACCCAAAGCCCATCTGTAGACTATTGAACATCCCCTTACAGAAGGAATGTAAGAGGAAGAGATGTTCCAGTCAGGGTGCAGTATAGCATGAATGAAATATTTAACTTTCCTCTAGTTCTTTAATGCATACCGCTCCCCCCCATCATGACCCCAATTCTACCTTACAAATCTGACTAGACTAGAGCATGCACACATTATAGATAAGAGTTGGGTTTCCTGTGTTTACAGGGAACCCAGGACAGATGAACCCCTCAGGACCCTTATTGAGAGTAGTCATACCAGGTGGGTAAGGGGAAGGTGGGGGAAAGAAGGGGAACCAACCACAATCTATCTATAACCCCCTCCCAGGAGGATGAACAACAGAAAAGGGGGCAAAGTGAGGCATCCTTCAGTGTAAGACATGACAAAATAAAAATAATTTATAAATGATCAAGGGTTCATGAGGGTGGAGGAGAGAGGGGAAAAATGAGGAGCTGATACCAAATGCTCAAATAGAAACCACCCCCGAGGTCACAGGACAGCTGAGGTTCACAGAACACATTTTATGTCTCATTTCGTGCATGAGATTCTGGGCATTCTTTTAGCTGCTTCCTTTGAGTTACATGTGGAAGGATCCATTCAGGTGAGGGGGAGGCAGGGACGTCTCATCACCAACACATAGGAAGTCGCCCTGCTACCTCAGCGTCCAAATGTGGGGGCTACGACACATCAAGGAGCGCATCAACAAATGCCTCCTCAGATCCGTCACTTCTCTGTGAGTGAAAGGCCAGAGCTCTGCTCCTGTACAGGTTTATAGCCTCGGAAACCCCACGTGTCCCTATGACTCAGAACTAACACTAGGGCAGTGGTTTTACTTTCCTGGTCTAAAGCTGGATCATAGCTGCCTCAAATACTTTAAAACAAGATGGCACAGCAACACTCTTTTTGATTCATGGTGTTATTCATGCTGTTATTCATTTACCAAACATTTCCCACTGGGTAAAGGAGTAGACAGAATCCAGATGTAGAAACTCTTGGAGCTGCCTTGGGTGGAAAGGATGCAGGAAGCGGAAAAGCAGAGACTTGTGCATTGGCAGTCAGCTCTGTTTCTTCTCCATCAGTACCTTTTCTTTAATCACATTGAATGAATTGCCATTTCTATATCTGCCAGGCTCTTCTACTTCTGTTTTTCTTTGCTGAAATGGCCCCTTTCTCCCCTCTCCCTTTGTCTGAAAAAGACTTCTTCCTCTAGGAAGCCTCCCATTGACTCTTCCAGGAAGACAATCCCCCTGCTCTGTGTGCCCATCATCATAGCAACCCTGTCAGACAGGGTTGAACTGTCCTTGTGGATTTCTGAGAATATAGCTCTTTACAGAGTTAGCACCCCAATAAATGTTGGGGCTGACTCAAAGGCAGTGAGTTTGGTTTGATATAGTGATTATGAGTTGGACTGCGATCTGCAAGATCAGCAGTTCGAAACCACCGACCCACCCCTAAAGGAGTATTGTGTCAGAAACTCACGGGGGCAGTTCTCCCCTACCCGACTGGGTCAATATGAGTGGAGATCGACTCCAGGGCAGTGAGTTTTGTTGTTAATCCCACGGCCGTCTTTTCATTTCTCTATCACACCACAGTGTGGTCTTCAAACCAAATCCCACTGCTGGTTTATCTTTATCTCTGGGCAATGTCCCACCGTCACCTCTCCCACTTTCCCTGCAGCCTAAGGAAATGACAGGAATTTTTCCTTCCTCAGCCGGTTCAGCCTCAGGACCCACGCTGGGACCTGCTGTGTATGAGGCAGCTGATCAATGCATGGCACCTCCATTTTCCGTCACATAGCCCAGATGGGTGGGATTTGCCTGTGGCTGGTTAAAAGTCATGGTTGCCTCAACGACTGTTGAAAATAAGATAGTCTATAAACAGGCACAAGAATTATGGTAATATTTTTGGAGTTCTCAGACATCTGAAGTCCTAAGGGCCAAATCTATGTCCTTTCAGTCAATGCAGACCCACAACAGCCTATTGCAAGTGTCTGAGGCTTCGTTGTGGGAGCAGAAATCTCCTTCTTTTAATCCCCTTTGTGGAGCAGCTCATGGTTTGGAACTACCAACCTTTCAGTTAGCAGTCCAATGCTTACCGGACGGTGCCCCCGGGCCTTCCTGATGTCCTAAGGATGGCCGGATTAAAATGAGTGAACCACTGACAAGGAACATATGACTCATATTAAAGCACCACCAGAAAACACAGCCGAAATCCAAGGAGAGGCTCTTAGCGTACATCTTTAAGGATCCCTAGTGGCATGAAGGTTAAAAGGTTGCCTGCCAACCAAAAGGTTGGCAGTTCAGATCCACCCAGCGGCTTCTTGGGAGAAAGCGTTGTCCAGCGAACTGCTCCTGTGAAATCAGCAACCTAGAGAACTCCTAGAGGCAGGCCTGTTCTGTCACTTGAGTGGGATGCGGTGGATGGACCCTAAGAGCACACCAACAGGGGTAGATATTACTTTTGTTTCCACGCTCAGGCCTGGGAACCTCAACAGGGCTGGAGGTTGTGAAGTTCTTTAGCAAGAAGATCAGTAGTCTGGGTGTGCATGGCACATTGCCTGCAGATTACATACAAGACATATGAATTTTGGCTCTTCAAATGCGTGTGGTTTATATAATACAATTCCATTTAAAAAGTACTATTCCCCTTCTGTGTTTTAAAAATTTCTTGGTGGGTGCCGTGGGAAGTGTTTCTACTTGACAAGACTGGGAAGCACAGCTGAGAAGATAAGACAAATGCAGCTGAATATTTCTGTTTTTTGATGTCTTTGAGCAATGGGAACGGACATCTCTTGACATTCAGCTCTGAACTGGCACTACAGGCTGTGGAAGTTTCTGGAATTGCACACGAGTTTAACCACCATGGATGTGGATGAAGTCAACAAGCGAAGTGCAAATCTTGGCCACAGGGTGGGGTGCCTGCTTTGTTCCCAATGCAGGGTCCCCGTCACTTTTTATTTTCTGTATTTGTCCATCACTTCTTGAGCTGGACAGTCCGTTTCTATGTCGGATGAGGTCAGGGCTCTCGCAAGCACTCCAGAGCAGTTATTCCGCCAGTGCCTTTTGAACCCCTCTAATCAGAAAAGTGAAAAAGCCACACAAACACCTCTGAAGCCCCTCTCCACACCCAAATCTTAGAAGCACAATCAAAAAGGCTGCTTTTAACTTGGTCAAACCACTTTGTGTCATTAAAGGAACTGCCATCGATGGTAGATATAGCAGCACTTGACGATGTCCAAACACCATCAAAGAATGGACAGGGTCTTCAGATAAAGGCCACATGAGAATTCTGGAAAACCCACTGTTCCGTTCAACGGGGTCAGTTGACTTTGGATCCACAGTAACCTTGGCCTGCCTTGGTTTCTGGACACCCACTGTGCCTTGCCCTGCTGGTGAAAAAGATGGGCGTGCTGGGGGAGGAGCATCAGGCTGATCTGCAGGTGCCAGCTTTGTTGGTTTGTTGGTTTCCTGGTCTGGTGGTGTCCTCAAGTTCTCCATGCCCAATAGGCTGCCATCTCTCTACTTCAGTCATCTTCCTCACACACGATAACCCCAGACCTCCGGCCCAGCTGCAGTGGTGATCGCAGTGCTGCTAAGCCTGTGCCCTCCCCACTTTCCTGGGTACTTGCACAAATCAATTTGCAACTTTGGAAACCAAAGTGACTCTTTTTTTTTGGAGGGGCAGTGGGGTTGGAAGTAGGGTTGACTTGATGCCAAATTGTTTTTGTCACAGAATGTGGACTTCGTTGCTTCAAAGAACCAAACCACATATGGGTTCCAGTTGGGGAAACACAATTTAAAAGGAAAAGTAATGCTCTGAAATGTTTTTGATTCTGCACAAAAATTACTGAGCACTCACTCGGGCGGCAATCGTGGCTTGTGGGATTGGGGGTATCGAGGTTGCTTTCCATGACTCACAGCGACACCTGGGGTACATCTCAGCCTCTGTCTGACCATGCTTCGCCTGTAACTGGTACCCACGTCCCACCCCTTGTGAAAGAGCTTCCTGACCGTGGGATCCTGAAATAACTGGAGCTTTGGAAGTGGTTGATTAAGGCTTTGACCCGCACTATTCAGCATGAATTATACATGATTCTGCATCTCAACACATTTGTGGAAAGACCTGGAAAATCACAGAGGGGCAAGAGGCACGCACAATGGCATTGCTTCCTATTAGAGCATTTCATGGTCGTCTTTATTTTTAGAAACATTTCTTTTATTAAGTGAACAGGAAATACATGAGCGGACAAAGTAAACCTATAAGGTGTGCTCCTCACAAGGGTAGGGGGAACAACACATTCATCGGAAGGCATGTGTCCATTTTTGACAATGAAACGTCATGCGATCACATTCCGTGGAGTCGAGCATATACAGATGTGAGAGGCTGCTGTGTGGGTGGCAGGGCCTTAGGACCACTGTCCCTTGGAAGATTGGTTAGACTCAAATGCCAACAGGCTGTCTTGACGTTGCATTTGGTAAGAGATGCTTCTTGTTTCATTGGGGGGGGGATGTATTTGTTGTTGTTTTTTATACATTCAGTCAGAAAACAAAATTCAGAACCCCTCCCCCCCACACACACACATCCAATGACTCTGCACTTGGTAGTAAGACTGGTAGTTTACAATAGATCAATATCTGCACAAACAGGAGAATTGGAATGCTGCTTTCTCCAGGGTTCTGCACGGGCACCTCTCCTCCAACCCGGCAACTGGGCCTGGAAGATGCTCCAGGGAGCAAGAAATAGCCAGGGGCAGAGCTGGGGATCTATCACACACATAGCTTCCAAGAAAGAAAATCAATACGGCCCGCTATTTTTGTTCACGAAAGCAAGCCCATGTTTTCATGTTGCAGCTGTTGGAAAGAGCCTCATCACTGATATTTAAGCGCAAATAACCATATGAAGTCTACTGTCTCTCTACCCCCATCCCCCGTCACTAACTCTCTTATTTTCATTAATTTATCCAATAAACACTTATGATGTGGATCCTAGTTACCAGCACTCTATTCAGTATGGAAGATAGACCAATGCACTGCATGGAGAGGAACAAGTATTGCAGAAGGAAATTAGTTGGGGGGTAGAGGCTCTTTTGTGCAGAAACCTAAAGGACCGGAGAGGGTGAGCCATGCAGGTAAACAAGAGCCAATGCAGCAAGGTAAGAGAGGAACAAGCAAGGTCAAAGTCCCAGAGAGAGAGAGAGAGAGAGGGAGAGAGGAGCATGGTGCAGGGATTCTGGCCAAGGATTGTGGCTGGGACAGATTGACCTCCAGAAACAGAAACTGAGTTCTAAAGTGATAGAAGAACTTTGGGGTGACGCAAAGTGTCTCCTAGGCCATTATAAAGACTTTGATAATCTAAATTGAATGGGAAAAGATTGAGCTGTTGCAGAAAAGGAACACAACCTGGTGTGTGCCTTACATATAGACATTTCTTATGCCAGGTAAGAAATGGCTTGGGTTCAGTTTGAACCTCAGGAAAATAGGATCTTAAAAATGGATTGATTGTGGTACACAGAAGAAAACATGATGGGCAACTACAAGCCTCCCTGGTCTCAAAGAATGAAAGCAACAGCTACCAAAAAGGAAGGGCTGAACAGGAGTGTCAGTGGATGGAGTGCACATTCAAGTTTAGTTTTAATATACATCAAGTTTGAGAACTCCATTGCACATCCAAAGGACGATTGATGCCAAGGAGGAAGTCAGATGTGGAAGTCGGGCATTGGGGAGAGAGGTAGAAGCTGGAGACAGACAATGAGGGCACACATGCTCCTGTTAAAAATGATGTCCAAAGCAAGACTGGACCGGATGACCCCCAGAGAAGGGGATGTCCAGTGTTGGGATGCTTCAGGGCCTCAGCAAAGGAGATTTTGAAGAAGTGACCAAGGAAGGGTGGAAGAGAGAGACCACAGAGCCAAGCAAGTGCTTAAGGAGGGAATTCATTATCAACCACGACAAAACCGGCAGATCGGTCTTTGTGACACGACCATGTGACAATGAGATCATGCGTGTCCGTGGCTAGGACCACTCTGGTGAGGAGAGCCTCATTGGAATGGGCTCAAGAGACCTAAGAGAGAGAGAGAGAGAGAGCTTGGAGAAGCTCGTGTGCAGTTTCTCGTGGAGTATTTTCCTTGGGAGGGAAGCAGACAAATGAAATGGTAGAAGAGGCAAACACACTGCCATTGAGTCATTTCTGACTCATAGTGGGTTTCTGAGATGGTCACTCCTTAAAAGAGTAGAAAGCCTCATTTTTCTCCCATGTAGCGGTGAGTGGTTTTGAACTGCTGACCTGGCAGTTAGAAGCTCAACACACAGCTCACTACACACCCAGGGCTTCTCCTGAGGGGGGGTAGTAAGGGAGAACAAACAAATAAACCCAGTTGCCATGAAGTTGGCTCCTGGTGCGTGGTGACCCCTTGTGAGCAGAACGGCATTGTGCTTCCTGGGATGTTCACAGCTGGCAGGCGATCTTCAGGTCTTCCTTCTGAGCAGCCCCAAGGCGGGTTTTTAGCCCTGAACTTTGGAACACGTAACCCTTTTAACCACCTAGGCACCCCGGAGTGGCATAAAGGAGGGTGTTTATGTGACAGGACGAATGCAGTGGAATGCTCCAATAGATAAGGAAACATGGGTGATGCAGAAGAGAAGGGAATGATGGGCACACAGGCCAGGCTCCTCTGCAAGCGAATGAGAAGAGTTCCCCGCTGTCACTACAGGAGTCCTGCCTGGGGACCACAAGATCAGGGTGTTCAGAAGGCAGGCCACTGGTGGAGTCCTCAGCGAACCGAGGCGTTCTCAAGAACGAAGAAAGGGTGAAGTTGGAGAGTGGCAGTGAGCCAAGAGGTAAGCGGTTTTAGCAACAAGGGGGGGATAGCAGAAGGTAGCACGAGGCCCTCAGAAAGGTGAGCGTTTAGGGAGGGAGAGGGAGAGCCTGCAGGTGGCAAGGAGAACAAGCAGGCACCCTGCTATGATTAATGCTCTTTTATGCAGGATTCACATTTTGACAGTGATACCATAAAAGACCACAGCTACCCCAGGGTGCTCCACTGCCATATGGGGAAATCTCCACTTAGAACCAAGCAGAGTCATGTTAGCTCCTGGCTGGAAGCACCAGAGACAATTCTTGCTGAAGCCTTGGACAAGGAAAAAATAGAAGAGCGTAATGGAACCCAAAGATTCCGACTAGACAGTGGGCTGGGAAGCCTCTGCCTGTTTTGCCACTCGCAGGTGAAATGCTTTCCAGTTTCCACAACTTTTCAACAATTTAGAACACTTTAGGAGACTGGGAATCTAAACAGGTAAACAACTGTAGGCGCCATGGAAATGACAGTTTTCCCTTCCAAGGCTACACGCTCGGCATCTCTACCGGTGAACATGGTAGATGATGATGACTGCAATGTACAAAGGTGGTTAGCAGCTCCGTCTACAACCCCCCTAAGCTATCACATGCCACCCCTCTCCATCTGATGTGAATGTCTTTGAGGCTGCCTGTCCCTTTACATTAGAAATTCTGATTGCTAAATAAACCAGATTATGGCATCCCTATTTCTTTATGCCACTAATACCAGGGGGAGGGGGCAACTGGGGCCTAGATATTTGCTATGTACAAACAAGCCCCCATTGCTGGGGACAAGCACACTCGCTGTGCACCCCAGCCTCTTCCGGAGCACAATTCAATTCTGTGCTGCTGTAGCCCAGCCATCACCACTGACACTTGGAGAGGTGGACCAAGTCCCAAACCTGGGAGCTTCAGAATATGATGACTTGAACCGAACCTTCTGGTTTCATCCAAACATTTGGCATCATGGATGAAATTTGTGCTTCTAAACACTGCTTTTCTGGCAATTTTTATGTTGGCGCATTCTGGAACATTCTGGGTGGCAGCTCTAGAGGATTAAAGTTTGTAGCACAAAGTCATGATTTAAGACTGTTTAATGCTATGCAGTCTGCTGCATATTCTAACTGGGGGGGGGGGGGAATCCCCAGAACAATGGTGCATTATCTAAGTTAAAAAAAAAAACCCAAAAAATGCACTAAAAAATGTTTGGGGGCTGAGTCCCAGTGACGTAGTGGTTGTGCGCGGGACTGCGGCCCACTGCAATGGAGGTTCAATTCCAGCAGTGGGGCTGGGCCTCCTACTCCCACCACCAGAGAGCAGTGATGCCCCCCCCCCCAAAAAAAAGGAAGAAATGTGTACATTGTCTGTTTGGAAGGTCCAACTTCTCAAGAGATTTCTTTCTTGCTTGCTCTTGAAGCGGCACCCGTCTAAAAGGGCAGCTCACGTTCCAATTCCAGATGTTGCTACTGGAGACCAAGCCCCCGAATCGAGGTGTGCTTGGGAGAAATGTTTACTGGTGAGATCCAATGTAAATGTCTCGATTTGACGTTGTCACTAGGTGGTCTCAGAAGGCTGGTGTTTGGTTTGCTTGTTTTGTGTATCTGATATGCTAGATTTACCTTTCCCGGGCATGGCAGGAGCGGTCACTTGTGAGAATGTCAGAAGACAGTTTGAGAAAGGGTTTTAGAACACAGTGAGCAGACTGGGTCATCCGGGAGTGTTAAAAGCCTGAGATGAATGGTCTCCTATTTCCCCCCATTAGGTTTGAGACACAACAGGATCCCCATGAGTTGGGATCACCTCGTTGGAAACTGGATTTCAGTTCGACGAAGTTTCTTCTTTTTGTTTTTTTAAATAAGAATGTGGCACATCTTATCATGGAAAACCATCAGCACAATTGTGAGACCTGTTCACGCAGACTTCCACAGACAGCAGACACACTCTTAACACAAAGAGCTCTTCCAGGCTTCATGATGGTGACAATGACAGGAATGGGTAAACACTGGCTTCAAATTCTTGGACTGTGAGGTCAGACTACAGCCGTTATCTCCTTGTCTGGGAACAGACCAAAGTCAAAGGGCCCCTGTCTGAATCTCACATCTCTCTTAACTTAATTGTACAGGGGGGACCAGAGACACCAGTTTCCAATGGGTAACACAGCGGACAGAAAATCGCTGGTAGACCCGGACAGTGAAGAATGAGGATGCTTCTTGAAACATGTATGCTTGGTGCAAAGTAGGTAAGGGAGGCATCTGAGGAAGCAATGCCAGAGGGTCAGAAAAAGGGAGTCCTTGGCCAACGGTTGGTGGGATTCCACCTACTTCTTCCTCGCCACTGACTATACTAGTAGCTGTACATGTTCTTGAAGTATTGTGTACATATCTTCAAGAAAATGAATGAGATTGGCCTAAAGACTCATCCGATTACAGACAGAGTTTGGGCTCAGATTTCAGGTGAAACGTGGCTTCCTCTGCATCTGACAATGACAGGCATGGTACTGGAATGCAGAGGACCCCTGCCATCAACGGACCTTCAATTGAAAGTCATCTGTTTCCACCACCCACTTGCTGCAGGCATCCAGATGACGATATCCCTGGCTGTCACCCAGGAATAGTGGTTGCCTCACAGAAGCTGGAGCAGCAATGTTGTGTGGACAGACTCAGTCCCTCCTCCTGATCAACGACTACCAGTTTCAATCAGCAAGGTCCGGACGATCTCAGGAGAGACCCTTTGGACCCTCAGTCCCTCTTTGTAGGGAAATGAATAACAAAATGAGCCAGGTTGGAAGAAAAGTCTCCTATAGGAAGGTGGAAACGAAGGAATTAAAGAGGTTTTACTAAGGTAGATGAGGAGCACAACCACCCTTCTCTCCTCTCCTCTTCTCATGAGAAAATGAAAGTAAACCAGTAAGTTGGGGAGGGTCTGAGTTCTGGGTCGGCATGCTGAAATCCTCTCGGCAGGATGAGGGCCTCAGAGCTAAGGTCTGCCCTAGTGGAGAGAAATGCATTTTAGAAACTAGAAGCTTTAAGGACTTATCCAGGTGTTCTTTAAGGAGCACAGACTCCTGGGGAAGGGCACCTTCCAATGGCATCTGGCTTCTACTCAGTGTGCAATGCGTGTACAAAAATATAATAGGCATGGCTTGATGTTTCACGTCTGTGTTTTATTGTTGTTGGCACCAGGAAAGCTCATGTTCTATGTTATGTCACTGTACATACTGTAAACAAGACTGCATTAATATTGTTCTTATGATTTTTGCTTCAATGAATCTAGGTTTTAAAAAATACATTCACAAACTACCTTATGTTTAAACACCATGATTCCCTTTTATTTCTTAACTGTACCCCCCAAAAAAACCCCACAATAAAAAAATCGGTTAAAGCTGTGTGTTTCAAACATATCATTTAGAAATAATAACAGAACACACACACACACACACAATAAACAGAAGGTCGGTTCGCAACATAACTTAAAGAAGCTCCTGGTTTCCAGTACCACAGCAGCAACATAAAGAGCTGGCAGCAATCACATTTAGGGGATGCGACCCACGCTGGTTTTGTTCGTGCCAGCGTCCAATTTCAGTAGTTACTCGAGTTCAATCGAAAAGTTATTGCTGAATGGGTCAAGATCATACTGTTCAGCAGGGCAGCCGAGCAGTAAAAATGAGAACCGGAGGGCGTCATTGCTTGTGAGAGCTCGAGGGGCTGTGTCAAGGACATCGTGGGAACTGCCGGAAGCCTGTCCTCCGTCCCCTTCCCGTAATGCTACCTGCTGAAGATCAGGGCCAAGGCCAGCCCCTTTCTGAGGACAGGCGGAAGATCAACCCCAGAAACCAGACTGCCTCCTGCCTTCCCCCAACCCCCAAATCCCCAGATTGAAATGGCTCCAGGTGTGCTTTGTTCTCATTAATAGTACGTCAGCTGCTCATGTATTCAGGCAACAATCGGGAGGGTCATTTGTATTCAGATTATTTCTGGTGGTTGATTAGATCGGTTGACAGTCATCAGATGGTTCTCCACAAAGGAGCTACATTTAGCTCCTTTACAAACGCTACATTTAGCGTTTGTTGTTGGTATTTATTAATTTTATTTCTTTTTTTTTTAAATAAGAATAATTTGGTCAACTACTGTTTCATTTTGCACGTTTTGAGTACACCTGAGATTGCCGGGTGAGCTCTCTATATTTCTCCTGGAGCTAACACTGCTGTGATGAACGGGGAAACGAAAAACGAACAAAACGAGGTAGGTTAACACAGGAAGCGCAACACAGAGACCGTTTTTTTTCTTTTCTTTTTTTTTTTTTTTTGCAACACCTTGATACCACAGGCGGCCATGCTTGTAGCTTTGGAGAGAAAAAAAAAATCCCAGACAGTCACGGAGAAGTTCAAATCATCTGAGGAAGAGTTTATAGGACACGAGTCAACCTGAACTAAATACATACATAGTTCTGCACAAATGTTGTTTACTGTATGTTGGGTCATCTGGAGGAAGGTAAAATGATGAGGGTCTCAGCATTTGGGCCAAAGCTTGGCTTTCAAGTTCTATAAAATCTGAATCGGTGATGCCTGCCTGGGTCACAGCCGGGTTCAGGAGTCGAGTCCCTTCTCTCCTCGACCCAGAGAGAACACTGGCCGCTCAGAGAGGTCTATGATGGATTCCTTTTCAGTCACAGTTTTCATCTTGAGAGAGTGGTACCCTCGGGAGAGAGATGGGACGGCCAGGCCTGGTTGCTATCCACGCCTCAGTTGCCAGCGGCAACACCACAAAGGCTCCCTAAGGAAGCCCAAGCCTCTTGGCCCAAGAGGCTTTGTGCATTAAAAAAAAAAAAAAAAGTATATATATTAGCTTGTTTCCTAGCACTCTTTCTGCCGGACCCTCCCTGCCATCCATTGGTTCACCCTGTTCTGCTGCCAAACAGCTGAGGGAAAACCGCGCTATGGCCTCCCTTCGTTGCTAGAACCACCTCAACTCCATGGCACTACTGTCCCATTCAGCACACTCCACTGGAGAGGACTGGAGAATATCACCTGTCAGGCTCACAAAAGCGGTAGTTGATTTTATTAGTCTTAGGCTAGTAGCTTAGCCATTTAAAATCTATTTCCCAAAAGAGGGGAAAACTAGTATTTTTCTTCTCTTTTAAAAATCCATCAGCCAGTTGCTATCAAAAAGCAACTCTTTTTTTTTTTTTGGGGGGGGGGGGAGTTGGGGTTGGTGAAGTACCCCACTATGCAGTTCTGGCCTTCCGTGTGGGGAGATAAGGTAGGCTTATTGTGCTGTCCCTCACCATTTGAAACTGGAAATGTTACAACATACCATATACTTAATGCTAGCAGGCAGACAGAATTTAAAAACCAACTCATTTTCTCAGTAGGTATTCTCTCCCCAGTCTTCAAAAGGAGGAGGGCGAGGGAGGATAAAGAAAAGGGTTAAAAAACAAAACAAAACAAAACCCCCAAACAACCTCAAACAAAAACTCAAAGCCCACCCAAACACAACGGAATCATAGGAGCACACAATATTTGTTTCTATCCCTAACTCCGAAGGGCACGTGTCCATCTTTGTCCGCAGACAAGGCAGTGTTCTTGGGGCTTTCCTGGAAATTCCTGCCACCTCTCTCTCTTTCTCAACCAGGCTGCAACCTTGGAAGCGGGACTGTACTGGGACTGTACGGGTGCGGGAAGAGGGAAAGGGGAATGTGGTACGTTCAACCAAGCCTTCAGATTCTGCCTTAGACTGGCATCAGTCCACATGAGTTAGGTTCTTTTACATTAGAAAGAACGCCATGAAGATAAGTGCCAAGTGCTCTTCCGTTACCAGTTCATCATGGAATTTCTGTTGAGGGTCATGAAAAACACTTGGCTACTTCCTCCAGATCGCACGGATGCAAAAAATACCTGTTTGAAATTAAAAAGAAGTTAGTTCAACTGCATGGTTTTGCTCTTCTCTCTCTCTCTCTTCCTCTTTCCTTCTTCAACCTTCTATCCATTTTCCTCTCCCGTGTCCTGACCTCACCATGGGGCAGCTGGTGTTTAATAAAGTGCCTTTTGCTACAGTACATCCTAGACGAGCACTTCTGTCTTCAGTGACTACAGCTATCATGACCGATTGTGGTATTGGCCTTCGAAGACACTGAAGGGTGAGAGCTTGGCCCAGTCAGATCCCTTTGGGTGCCACACGGTGGAAGGGTGCTGTGTGGTGTCCTAGGGTCATGTGCTAGATCGGTGGCCTAGGATATCGGAAGCCCTTAGGTATATTCTGGAAAGGCACAGAGGTTCCTCCTCTCTCCCCAGGATGACAAGAGGGAAGCCTTTGGGATGGGAGAGAAGCCTTTTAAATTCCTGAAGTCAAAAAGGGGTATTTGGAGAGGAGGGTGGGGAGTGGGGGTTGTCTGCTACCCTTGGACTTTAGTTTCTAACTTTTCAAAGTAAAGTGGTCAAACAGGGTAAGAGGTTTAGTGCCGATTCACGCTGGCATTTTCTGAGTTAGTGCTCGGCGGCTCTGCTGACCCTGGCTTCTCTTAGGCCAAATGTGATGGTGCTATTCTTAAAGGAAACCACAGTCCTTTAGGTCTGCGTCCCTTAAGTCATGTTATTAGAGCTGAGAGGAGAGGACACTTTCAGCCGTGGCCTGCTTGAGCTGAAGGTCCAAGGGATGACAGTCCCAGGGAAATAATACTTCCGGGGGAAGGCCTAGCTCTCAAGTCAGCCAACATGGAGCATTGGTCCAAGCCATTTGTTTTTGTCACTAGTAGGAAGTGTCTGCTACTTCATTTCCACAACAGCTTTAGCAGAGCGATGTCAGCCACGACTCCTTGGGACGTTCTGTGGGAATGTGTGTCGGGACCCTAATGCTACAGATGAAAGTCAGCGACCCAGAGGGTCAGTGACTCAACACGGAGAGGCCGTGGGAAGTCATAACGAGGAGGGAAGGGTGAGGCTGCTCTCCAGGCCTTGGGTTCTGGGCGCTAAACCTCGGTCCTGGTCCCTGGAGGGTCCCAAGCTCCTCCTGAAAGTGTGGGCACAGCTTGGGAGAGGCCTGCTGTCTGTGCGGGTGTGCATGGGTGGAGACTCCTCAGTGAACCTGCGTGTGGGCCCATGCCTGAACCATCTTAGTTGTACAATATCCACAGGGACTACGTGGACACCAGAGTGCTATCAGGGGTCCAAGTGTTTTTCCTGGAATAGTCTGGTATGGTCTGGGAACCATCCTTGGCACCCCCAAACCACATCAAGTCAAGAGTTGTTGGCCAGGAGAGAACCTAGTCTAAATCCATCCTTTCCAGGGTTGGAGTAAGACCAGGTTGGCCTCTGGGCTACTGGGGTGGGGGAGTCGATGCGTGAGGCTGTCCCAGTCATGCCTGTTCTGTCTGCAGGTGTGTATGTCTGCGGATTTGGGGAAGCATTGATAAGTGGGTCACCGCCATCCTGGATAATGTCATATATGGGTTCACATATGGTTCACAGCTAAGCTACTGAACTCTCTGGGTTATTCACAGGGAGGGTCTGGTGAAAGGGGAACTGCTGCAGAAGACCCTTCAGCAGTAGCTCCTCAGGTCAGACAGACAGAGGACAGGGCCCCTTTCATTGGAACCCATAGTACGACAGGTCAGAAGAAACACGGCTAGAATGACATAGGGCATGGCACTAGTTGAGTTTGTGATTGTGCCCTCCTGACAGAAGAGTTGGCACTGCTTAAAAGTTAAGATCACTACACGTCAGATGTTTGGCTTTTAAGAGTGATGGGTTAGGCCCCGATAGTAATGTTGTACAAAGCTGTAAAAGGGAAAGTGTGAAGTCAGCCCACAGTTAGGTGGTTCATGATGCGCCGACTCTCTAAAGTGCGAGGAGAATTTGGGGTGTCTGCTGAGTCATCATAAGGCTCACAGGACACACAAGTTACTAAGCATTTACAAGGAATTTTAAGATGCTCTGTTTTCTTTTTGCTTGTTTTTGACACAAATCAAACCAAATAATGCCATTTCAAGGTAATTTAGATCGCTTCCCATGAACGTGACTCAAATCAGCATACAGGAAAATGAAGGTTTCACAGGTACCTGGCGGTCTCTTAAAATGCAAACACTAAAGCAAATGTCGAAACGGATTTACCTTATCATTTCTTTCACATAGAAACTTTAACCTTTGAGCTCGCTTATGCATAAATACGCCATCCAAATGTCCCGTTTCCACTGACCGGATCTCAATAGCTTTCTCGCCCCAGCCCATTATCTGATTGGAATGAATGTAGGCTGTCAAAAGGAATTTCCAAAACGGCATTAAAAACATTAGATGGGCAACAATTCACAGCATCTGTTCACATCTTAACCACAAACATGACAAAGGGTTTGAGATAAACAGACAAAGCAAGTCTCACAAGTGATAGTCACAGGCTTTTTTTTTTTTTGTGGAATCAAATGGTCGTTTCACATTTCTTGACTTTCGTTTCATTTGGGGCCTGTAACTGCTGAAGGAGGTAAGGAATGGTTAACCTACCCACGGACGTGGGCATTTCTCCCCATTGGAGCACCACATCTTTCGTGATCCGGCCATAGGTGTTTACATACACCCCCTCATCCTCATAGCACACAAGCATCTCCATGCCATCTGTTTTGGGCAAGATGACAATAGCGTGAGGAGTGATATTGCCCTGAATCTAGAAGACAAAGAAAAGGCCCAGTGTTACTTTTTTCTTCTTTCTTTTTTTTTTTTTTTTAAAGACAAAACAACACCGTCACTATTTTTGCCTGTACGCATTGCAAAAAAAAAAAAAGTGTTTCTATGCATTTGCTTTCTTTTCTCATGTCAAGTTAACTCTAGAGCAGGGGTCTTGTAACTTTTCAAACAGGGGGCCAGTTCTCTGTGCCTCCGACCATTGGAGAGACGGACTATTATTAAAAAAAAAACAAAAACAAAAAACTATGAACAAATTCACTGCGGGCCCAAGATGAGTCGGCTGCTAAGCAGGACAGGCAGCAATGGCAAAAACACCTTGTGGGCAGGATAAATGTCCCTGGCAGACCACATGTGGCCTGCGGGTCTTAGTTTGAGGACCCCTGCTCTAGAGACTGAAATCTGCTCTGCTTAATTTAACCATTGACCTATCCAAGACTATGGTAAATACCAACCTGGCTACTAGGGTGAGAATGCACTTTACCTGTCCCCCTGTCTCTCCCCCCCCCCACCCCCAAACCCCCAAACACAGAGCACCTACTATCTGCCAATCACCGAGCTAAGGCCTTTCTAGCCCTTTCAATGACTCTTGGACTCCCACACAGATGCTTTCACTTACAGACGAAGAAAGTTAAAGCTGGGTTCATACCTAGCACCAGATCTGGGATTGGAACCTGATCCCACAGGCATGGAATATCATGGGCTTTCCCATGGCACCCTGGTGGCAAAGCAGCGCTTGCCCACGAACCTCAAGGTCAGTAGTTTGAAACTCCCAGCCATTCTGCCGGGTAAAGAGGAGGCAGTTCGTCTGATCTCTAGGAGTCACCTCAGGCTGGATGGCAGTGAGTCTGGTTTGCCTTTACAAGCAGCTGAATTTCATGGAGACAGGCTAAATGCCCGCGGGGCCGAGATGCAAACGGATCAGACGGGCATCGAAGGACAGCTGTGTGTCTGTGTGTCTGAGGTAAACTAAAATAACTTGTGAAGTTAAAATTATTGCTAATTTCGGGGCTATAAACCCTTGAAATAGACAAGGTTTCTGATCTTTCTGGTGGTAGTTGCTACTGTATGCTTGTTGAGGGGTTATAGCACGAATCTGTTGTTGCAAAAACCCTATTACGTGAATTCATGCACAGTGCTTTCTTTGAAAAGCCAAGAGTTAGCCAGTGAGTCGATAGTTATAGTGGTACTATTGATAGACAACTGTTAAGAAGAACTCCAATTTGCAAGGTTCTTGTTAAGCACTCTGGATCCCTCACAGCACTTAATTCTAATGATAGCCCTCACTCTTGAAAGATAATAATGCTGAAATTAAACTTATCTAAATTGCTACAGGGTGAGTCCAGGATTGGGGCTCTCTCACTTGACACTCAAGTTAAAAGACAACTAGATAAAAGAAAGTGGATTTTTTTTTGGGGGGGGGGCATCACTGCCCTCTGGTGGGAGTAGGAGGCCCAGCCTTGCTCCCAGAGAGCTGCTGCTAGATTTAAACTGCCAACCCAGTGGGCCGCAGTCCCGCACTCAACCACTACGCCACCGGGGCTCAGCCCCCAAAGTGGATTCTCTTCAGGAAATTAGTACCCGGCTATTGACCTTCACCTACAAAAGAAGAGTTAATCTTGTTTCAAATATTGAAAGTCAGCCATCTATCATATGCCCACTGAAAACACAAAATATATGCCCTTGAGAAAATAGAATCTTGTGCATTTTAACAGAACCTCCACAGAGACCAAAAATATGGAGAGGAAAATATCAAATAATTTCTACTGCCATGTGTTGTTGCATTTTAGGCCGTGAAAAAATGAGTTAAATCTACAAGTATTATGTATTAAAAGCATTCTGTCTACTTAAACAAAAAAAAATACATAAATAAAAGTAAACTAGACCCCTGCCATCAAGTTGACTGTGACTTATAGTGACCCTCTAGGACAAAGTAGAACTGTCCTGGGGGGTCCTGACGCTGTCATCCATATGCCAGGAGAAGGCCGTTTTTCTCCTGTGGAATGGCTGGTGGGAGTTCTGACCTTCAGGAGTTTGGAACCCAGTGCCTGATCACTGCACTACCAGGGCTCCCATCTTTCTACTTAGTGAAGGCCAAAAGTTCACCTGCTTTACTGCTGGTTCAAGCATGCATTCTACTACAACCATAGGGAAACCCATCTTTCTACATGTAGGCTGGGTATACATAGGACCCTTGACATTCTGCTTCTAGGCACTTACATGAGATGGTATGTAGATATCATAAGAGTTTCCTGAATCGACATCAATCACATGGAAACCAGTGTGCGAACCAAAAATGACCTTTAATCTTTGACCTTCTTCTACCGTGAGATCCACAAGCAGAGGCTTATGTTGGAGATCTGCAAAAGACTGAAACATTCACCCCATGAGTATTCACAAGATCCCAAGAGGGTCTGTTACCAAGTGGTTTTCCATCAGCCACTGTCTGGTGGAAATGTGTCTCTTTCTGAAATGAAAGAGCTGGAGCTCTTTTTTTCTTCTGAGGGTGCTTCCTTCTGGCCTTCATGTTTCTGTATTCCTTGTGGCAGTCAGTTAATCTGGTGTCAATTTGAGGATTAAAGAGTGTAGGGTGGAGTCTAGCCTGTCAATCTGGGGATAGCCAATGAGACCTCTGTGTGGGCATGACTTTCTCCTGAGAATTCTGGGAAATCTGGCCAAATTTCCCCCTGGGAGGTGAGAGACTTGCTACTCAATCCCTTGGGGATGCTCTACTGACAAGACACAAGGCTGACTCCCTGTGAGACATCCTGGAGAAGAAGCCACATGGGCTTACCCTGATGGAACCAGACCTCTGAATCTGGAAAAGCCATGTAAAGAGACTCCTGCCAGTGCTGAGATGCTTGAGAAGCCACAGAGAGGTCCCTGCCAGCACTAAGATGCTTCTACTACCACTAGATACACAAGATTCTGCACCCACAGGCCTGTGATTGTCCCGGTGTCATTGGATGTGCTTCGTGAGTCTGAAGAGGACTTCATAGATTGGTATCAGACATATGAGCTAATATCGGACCTATGACCTTGGACTGGACTGGACTGGGTTGTTTCCTCAAAGTTCAATTGCTGTTATATATAAACCTCTTTCTTACACACATAAGAGTTTCTGTGAGTTTGTTTCTCTAGTCTACCCAGACTAACATACCCCTTTACTTCCAGGGTGGAAATGTGGGCTTGAGTTTTGGATTCTAATTAAGTGGGTAGCACCATTCACTGTCCATCAACAAAAAACTAGTGCCTGGTCCCCAAGACTGTGGCCCTTGGTTACCCTCTGCAACTGGACTGGTGGCCCAGCAGCAGACAAGTCTACGGGGGGAACAATAATATTATCTATGCAGGCACAGCTTAGAATATTTGGCCATGTGGGGCCAAGAGGGGCAGCACCAACCCAAGGACAAAGTTCCAAAGGGCTCAGAATGCTAGATGAGTGGAGAAAAGAAACCTAGGGAGAAGGTCGGATGGATAATGTTACACTGAGGGGCTACAATGAAAGAACATGTAGGAAGCTTGAGTTTTTAAACATATCATCTGCTCTGTAAACCTTCATCTAATTTACAACAGAAAGGTCAAACAAAGCCCAAACAAAGAACTTGCTGGCTCTTGGGCGCCACTGTTCATGTCCAGCCTTTCCCTTTTGGCCAGGCCACAGACACCTCCATGTGGCAGCCAGGACCCACCCTCTGTGGTTGCTGTCCTTTCAGAAAATTCTGGGAAGTTCAGAAATAATGGGTCTGGTCTGGCTAAGGTTTTCCTTCAAGCAGTGATAGTGGGACAGAGGGGTACTTTATACTTGACATTGAATCTGAGAGTTGGGTTTTGGGTGACTGAGCAGGAAGGCCAGGGTGGAACATCACAAGTCTCAAACTTATGTTGGCTTCCTGGGTTTAACTAGACGCTACCAAGAAAACTTCAGCCAATCTTAGTAGGGCATTAGACACTGGATCCCAAATCCCCCCCAGCTGTCAAGTGTTCCTGATTTCTTGTACCATTAATCAGTCCTTCTCTACCTTCAATGGGTCTTGTACACAAGAACCTATTGAGGCTTTGGTCATGTTACTGCCCCCTAACAATGCCTTCCCTCCTGTTCTTGTCCTAAAGCAGGGCTTGGCCCCATGGCAGCACCAGTGTGGTCTGTCCCAGCCCTGGCTTCCGCCCTTTCTTCCCCTGGCTGGCTCTGCTCTTCTGCACCAAGCCGTTGGCGCCCTCCCTTTCACTCTGGCGACCAGGATGATGGCACTGATGCCACAACCAGATGGGAGTGCGACCTTGATTGGTAAGCTTTTTCACAGGAAGGTTTTTGGCAGGAGAGCAATGCCACTTTCTTTAGTTTTTAAGGAGTCATCTCTGAAACGTTCCTGGTTATGGCGAGCTTACTGAGTTTCCCAAATGCCTCTCCAGAAAAGCAGGTCTAGGAGGGCAGGGCGGGGCGGGAAGTGTATTTCCACAGACCAGTCTAGGTTCTGGAGCACATCCGGGGCACGGAAGGCACACTTGAAAAGTGAGGTGAGAGTGGACGACTCCATTGGGGTGAGAGATGATGTCAAGGTTCCTAAGGCCCTTTCTGCCCTCCACGTGGCACATGTGGCAGGCAGCAAGAAATGAAAGGGAGGGCCAGTCACCAAGGCGGAGAGAAACAAGGAAAGGTTGATGTGATGCAGAAAGCCAGAGAAACGGGAATGGAATGCACATTCACATAGGGCCTGGGAAGGCTCTGGGGTCCACACACACACTGACAGGCCTGCAGGAGCACTTCTCCTGGCACTCTGGGGTCCACTTGGGGGAACCGGGGCAGGGGACTTGCCTGCCCTCATCCCGTTGCCCGGCACAATGGATCAAGCTTAGATAAAAACGATAATAAAAAGGTAACAAGAATGGAAGAATGTCAAGAAACAAGGTCATGCCCATCAGGTTCCTGCATTCAGGATCCATTTCAGAGAAGTCCAATCCTTGCGATTGGGGGTGGGAACATCACCTGAGGTCCAGGACCTTCAGTCAGAAAAGCTGGGGAGGATTACAGGAGGTGGAGATCCATCGGCGCTGTGGGTCTACCTTTCCCAGAGGAATGATCTGAACAGGCTCTATTAGGGGACTTCACATGGAATCTCCATGCTTTTCCCAGAGGCCATTCTGTCCAACACATCACTAGCCCAGAGAGGCAGAAGGTCATAGCTAACCTTGTTAGTCTTGTCTTTAGGAATAATAATCAAGCCAGATATAATCTGTATTTTGAAAATAGGAAAACAGGGGGCTGGATTTTGTGGCTTACAGATAGACCACTTTGTTTTCTACAGAAAATGGGAAAATAGCCCCCCCCCCCAAACATAATAAAAAAAAGCAATGCTTACCTTAAATGCCATGAACTTATGATATGGTTTAGGAGCCCAAGCATATATCTCCACAGCATTCTTTAAGGCAATCACCAAGAATTTGATCCTTTCGTATTTAACTAAAAGCGAAAACAACACATTTAAAAAGTGCATCAATGTACTGACGTGTTTTGTTTTCTTTGCTATGGCCGCACAAGCTAGAATAGCATGTATGTGTAGACATGGGGGCTTCAATGTCTCTGGTCTGCAGCTGATGTGGGGCCCTTTAGTTTACAGGGAAGGCTGCCTCTTTTCCACCCCTACACAGGTCACTGCTCAGCCACTAGATCTTGATGTGAGCTAGGTAGCTGAGAGTTGGTCTGGCAGGATGGTGGAAAAATTAGCCCATGGGGGGACATACAGACTGCCACTTGCTGTTATCCGGATTTGAATTCCAATTATTAAGTGAGAGAATTACTGGCTTATGGTTCCAATGCAGGGCATAGTGTTAGGAGTCCTGAGTTCAGTTGCTGGCCTAATTTTTAAGGGTTCCATATACTTATACCCATTCTTCTATTTTATAGAAAGATGGAACCTTAACATCCCAATTCGTTACTGCAAAGTTGATGCTGTAGAGGGAGCCTACAGAACTGTCCAGAAGGGTTCTGAGACTGTACATCTTTACAGAAGTAGGTGCCTTCCTTCTATCTTTTGGAGAAGCGGGTGGAAGAACCAACAACCTTTTGGTTTAACAACTCAATGTTTAACCCCTTGACCCACCAGAATGCCTTCCACTTATGTTAACAAACTCTCTCATTTTATAGGAAGATCGGTCAATAGACATCTCGAAAGACAGAAACGGTGTAATGATTGAGAACTTATAGCTTTGCCATATACAAAGATGTACTCAACAGAAGCTTAATGCATGGAGGGAGGAGAGTAGACCTTGTCAGTGGCCTGTGTGTCTCTGATAAGATCCTGATCAACATTTACAATGATGACCTTGGCAGACTACAGAATTTGTTATTTGTCTCCTGGGCCTCCCAATATTAAGTCACAGATTCTAGTTCTTAGAAAATTTGCAATCCATCTATGGTACTGGCAATAGTAATTTTCTACATAAAATATCTGAGCAATTAGAAACTCTAGGTCCTGAAGAAACAAAGGCAACAAAGACTTTAATAGACTTAGATTAAGTGATCTCATTTGACCTGTAGAAAAAGATTCCCCATTAAAATTTAACGTAGATATAGGGTGTGGTGTAGCACTGATGAAATATAAAATTATCCTCTACTTTAATATTTCCTCATCTTATCAGTATGGTCTTTGTTTTACCTCATTAATCTTATTAGACCTGCATAAGCCATTTCTATAATTATGATAGTTAGATGTAAGAAAGCCAAGATAGATAACCCTTCAGAAATAGTAAAGGGAGTAATGATTTCCTGAAAGTATGGGGAGGGGGTGGGGCAAGGTAGGAGAGGGGACAGATATCAGTGATGACTGTATAATATCATTGGAAGGGAACGAACAACAGAATTGCAGGTGAATGAATACATTGGATGATGTACCATACAATGAAAAACAAAAATAATCATAATACTATAATAAGGGTTCCTGAGGGGCAGGGTAGGGGAGAGAGGGGATAAAGAGGAGCTGATATCAAAGAGTTTAAGAATAAAGAAAAAAATTTGAAACTGATGGCGGTAGCAATTTTATCTGTAAGAGCTTCCAATGATATGATTTTAAAAAAAAAACAAAATAAAATAGAACTTATAATAGCCTTGAAACAAAGCAAAACCAAAACCAATCAAACAAACAAAAAAACCCCAAAGTACCTAAGTGCATTTGGGCTAAGAGAAATAAAGAAATATTTTCAGCAAAGAAGTAGCCTATGTCCTAACTGGTTCTGGGGATACAATTTGCTTTGCTGTTTTGCTTTCTAGGATCTGGTGAATTTAATCCCGTGCCACCAGGAGCGATCCACCCCATCTTGCCTGAATCCCACAAGGAAAGCCAAGTGGAGGGAGACTGCAAGAGGCTATTAGATCCAGAAGTTATTGGAAAGATTTGAGTAGGTGCTGATCCAGAAACTATTAGAAAATCTCGCCGGTTTCAATGCTCTGGCCGATGTTTATTAGCCACTGCTCCGTGGGGTGCCACTTCATGTGTGGATAGGGGTCAACTGACTAGGTGGAGACAATGAAAACAGACAGCAGTGTTTAAAAGGAAGGGGCCAGCACAGAGGGAGGGGCCAATGGGCGATTTGGATGCCTGCAACACTTCGTTTTGGAAAACCGATGGTTAGGCAGATGCAAGCAAGAGCACTGAGGAAATTGACACTCATTCCTGTGGTGCGTGTCAATGCTGTAATCATACCTTACTCGCTCATGTATCTGAAAGGTGAGCGTTAGGCAGCTCTGGACTCACTGATGCGGAGTAATAAATGAAGGCCAGATATTCAAATGGAATTCTAAAAGGCTCATCAGACAAAACATTTAGAAGCACTTTTACAATCGTTTCTGTAAGAGCATTCCTATGAGTTGACCGTCCTCTGAAAACAAGGCCTATTCTCAAGGCGAGCAGTCCACTTTCCAAAAGACCAACTGTGGGTGTGAGTCTGAATTCCATTTGGTTTGAAAATCAGGGGGACACACATTTTCCACTTGGCTGCACAATGAGGTTGAAGAAAAACATCAAATTTCATTATTCCAGGGTGTTTCATTAGAAAGTCCTAAATAATTCTGATAGCCAAACAAAAATGCCCTAGCCATGTGGAACAGATACTAATTCATACCTCACCAGTGGGCTGTGGAAAAACACTCCCCACAGTGATCTGGTTTATGAAGAGCGTGCTGTTTGCACATCCATGCCTCTAACAAATGCCTGTCACCTCTTCCTCGTGCCTGGCACTGTGCTTGGTAATGGGGAACGGTCCAGGAATCCTCATGGCCAGGATACATGCTGACTTTGCTGTCGCTGTTAGCCAGCTCTGGTTCAGAGCAGCCTGGCGTGTCACCGAGGGAAAGGGCACCAGGTCCTGCAACACCTGCATGTCACTGATGCGCCTCAGGCCATGGCTGCTGTCTTGCAGGGTCTTCATCTTTCAGTTCTGTATTGGACAGTATTCCCTTGAGAGCCACGTAATTTTCCCAATGGAAATACATCATCAGGCCTTCCTTCCTAGATTTTGTTTTGAATTTGCCAGTTCTTCTGAAGCCTGCCCACCGGGGGTGAACACACTGGTGGCCTAGCTTCCGGCACTGCGGTACCACACAGTCAGCACAGTATGGCAAACTAACAGAAGAGTATTAGATACGGAGACTTGCAGATAGTAAAAACTTATTTTGTTGAAAGGTGGCTTTCAATCCAAACTTATTTCCATAGACTACATAGTAAGAACAGGTAATCCCCCCCCCTTTTTTTGGGGAAAAGTTCAAATGATATGCACTTGCTATACAAAGGGAGACATATCCTTTCAGGAAGCAGAATCTTCAAAATCACTATCCAGGACTCTCTTTATTAAGGGATCTGAGAAGATTGTTTGACCTGAAAACTGAGGAGAAGGAGATGCAGCCTGTTTCAGAAGATCTGGATCTGGGCGGCAGAATATGGCACTTGGGATCTTGCCAGGCCAAGCCAGGAAGACCAGCCAAATTCTCCCTCTCTGAGTTCTTCATAGGACAGCATGGGCAAAGGGCTGCGTGTGGTGGTGGGTTACTCCTTGGCTGTTAATCACAAAGTCCACAGTTTGAAACCAGCAGCCACTCCTTGGGAGAAAGATGAGGCTTTCTAGTATGTAAAGGGATAGTCTCAGAAACCCACAGGGCAGTTCGACTCGGTCCTATGAAGTTTACTTGAATCAAAACGGACTCGATGGAAGCGAGCCTGGTTTTGTGAGAACACTAGGTGCCCCTTCTATTCACTCATTCTCTTTTAAAATATCCTTGACCCACTTTCAGTTTCTGTCGTGCTTAACACACATGGCTGGATACACACGATTGGACCAGCTCGACGGGTTGCCACTGCAAATGTGCCCCAGCTTTCCCCACACCACACCACAGCCTGGACACAGAGCACTGCGAAGTTTCTGTCATCACACCGTGATGCTTGACTCCTCCCACCAAAAGATGCACCTTTATCCAGTGTACATTTGAAAATGTCCACAGTGGCTCTTCTTTGACAGTAATAAACTTTGGCTTTTTTCATATAACATATGTACAGATTCAAAAAGCCAAATCATCTGTGAGACTTAACGCTGACAACCTGTAGTCCTAGCCTCACTCTTGTTCTCTGCTCCCGAAAGAGAGTCACTCACAACTCTTTCCATGGTCTTTAAATATCATGCTCATCTTACTATCTCTTGGATTGCTTGGACCTTTTTTTTAACTGCCAAAGGAAGCTTTATTGTTTCCATTTAGTCCCCGGTTTGGGGGAGGGGCTCCAGGGCGGTGACACTGAGGCTGGCAGGGTAGGTTTGGGCAGAGGGGCTAAGGCTGGCAGGGGCAAGTGCGGGTCCCTCACAGGTGACTGGGCACTACAGGATCCTAGTCATGTTTGAGGGTGAGTCTCTAGAAGACATTCTTGCCCAGCCTGGCCTGGGGACTGGAGACCCTGTGGAGGTGGGTCAGGGGGTCACCCATCTTCTTGAGGCATTTCACCTCCTCGTCCAGGAAGTGGTTCTCCAGGAAGTCACACAGATGGGGGTCTGTGTGAGCGGACCCCACGGCCTTCAGGTCCAGAAGAACCGGGTTGAGTTTTTTCTCCAGGGCCAGGGCAGCTTCCATGGCATCCAGTGTTTTCCCCACTCATCCTGGGATGGCTCTTCCCCCCCTGGGAGAGGATGCGGCCCGCGCGCTGGGTCTGCAGCTTCAAGAGTTGCTTGTGCCCCTCACACTTCTCCTTCGCCAGTTCGCAAAAGAAGTATCCCCGTCTTCCAAGGCCATATGGTTGTGGTCGGAAAAAGAAGCCCAGAGAGAGGGAGGTATAAGAGGTTGCAGATGCAGGTTGACCAGACAGTTGACGCCAGCCTCAGCTTCAGCAGAATCATTCTGATGGATCTGAGAGCTCATGATGGGTCAGTTTGGAGGTCACACAGAAGTGTTAGCTGGTTCCAATCAGAGGGGATGGCCAAGAAGGTGACATCCGGCAAGGAAACAGGAGAGTGGTAGAAGGTTGGTGGAAGGGAGTATCTCTCCAGATCTGTTCTGTTCAAACGCTGTTGAAGCAAGAGATAGAGCCAGGAGACCACAGGTGGAGTTTTGGAGACTTTTTTTTTTAACTGATTTCCTGGAATGTAAAGTCCTGTATACGCTCCCATTCTCTTCTGCTCCAGGCTAACTCATTGGATAGCCTGGTGGAACGTTCGAGAAAATGGTTCTTAGTCACTCTTCACATCTGAAGTTTGGAAACTAACTTACTCCCATATAAGGTACAAGAACACCAGAGAGGGATGCATGCCTTAGAATAATAACCTGTTTGAGATAAAAAGGAAGCCTTCACCAAGAACAACATGCAGAAAGGCCAGGAAAGAAGGAAGAACCGAAACAAGAAACACAGGGCAAAGGAGGGATAAATAATGGTACCTCGAGTGGATTGCAATCAGATAAGACAAAGTGCCTGTGAACTGTTGAGTGGAAAACTGATATGCTCTATTAACTTTCACTCATTCACAATAAAAAGTTCATAATTAAAAGAACCTCCATCATCACAACAGAACTTCTGCCACAATCGAAGCAAGAGCAAACCTGTGGATGGTGAAGAATGAGGAAATCACTGATGCTTCATGGAAACTCTGTAGGGACAGTCTCTCAAAGAAATCAGAAATAGGTTACGATTCCATTGTTTTAAACAAAGATGAGGTGATGTTGAAGATGACACCTGCAGAAACGATCTGTCCACATCAATTTGCAGAAAAACAGTGCTCTCCACAAAGGGGACCAATCACCAACACAAATACCATCGACAGCTGACTAGTTGAGCTAAAGCAAGTCTTTCTGAGTACGAGCATTGAGCGAAATTTTCTGCTAAGTGGGTGCCCACCCTGTTGTGCCCAGAGAAGCTGCAAAGCAGAGCAGAGTTTTCCATGGAAATTTTAAACACAGAGGTTTGAGAATCTGCGGCATTTCTGGGAAGAAGTGTCGCAGGAGATGAAATACGGCTTTACCAGTACAATCTTGAAAGCACAGTGCAATGAAAGCGATGGCTGTCAAGAGACAGAAGCAGGAGCAAAGATCAAGGTCAGGTTTTTTTGTTTGTTTGTGTAAGGATGCCCAGGGATTCTGCTTGCTGACTTTCTGGAGTGGCAAAGACCATCCGCTGTTGTGGGGGTGCTGCATCAGAGAGTCAGCCAAAGCCAGAGCCGCAAAGGAGAGCTTGGATGGGGAACTCCTCATGTGATGCCCCCCCAAATCATGTTTGTGTTGACCTTAAAATAAAAACATCTTCCAGGGGCACTCATTTTTTTCTTCAGTTAGTAGTATGGAAAAGACTGCACTTCCAGGGCTAAAATCCCACAGACTTTAACCCTCACTTCTTTGGGTATGAACAAAATAACTGGTATCACTGCTGACAGAAGTTTCTTGAAGCGTCTCTTGAGATATAACATTTGTTTTCATATTTTTATCATTTCATTCTAGTTCTTCACACACATTTTTAAAAAATTTAAAAGACCATTTTTATTGGGGGTTCTTACATCAATGGTGTCAAGCATCTTTGTACATATGCTGCCATCATTCTTTTAAAAAAAATTTTTTTTTTTTTTAGGCATCGCTGCCCGCTGGTGGTGGGAGTAGGGGGCCCAGCCTTTGCTCCTGTGAGCTGGAATTGAGCCTCCATCCCAGGGGGCCGCAGTCCCGCGCACAACCACTGTGCCACCAGGGCTCAGCCCATTATTTTCTAGATATTTACTTTCTATCGAACCCTTGGCATCAGCTCCTCCTTTTGCACCCTATACCCCGAGATCCCAATTGCTATTATCCGCATACATTTTGATATCCCCTTTGATGTCTGATCTAAACATCAGACAGGATTGTTCTCATTTTTTTTGGGGGGGGGCATCACTGCCTTGGTGGGAGTAGGAGGCCCAGCCTTGCTCCTGAAGAGCTGCTGCTGGATTTGAACCGTCAACCCTGTGGGCCACAGTCCCGCACACAACTACTGTACCACCAAGGCTCAGCCCCAGACTGGATTTTAATCTTCATTCCGAATACACTCTTTGTACTCCAATCTGACTCGCTTGGAAAGAGAGCATATACACTAAAGACCCTCAATAGTTTACCTTGGTCATAAATATATCATCCATATCTGATAGGGGGAAAAAGAAACTTGAATAACGTTGATGGAATGAACAAACCAAACTTTCCATTTCTCAGGTCGAGACTCACCAACTTTGTAATGGATACAGCCTTCCAAGTCCCCAACTGTGATCCAGCCTTGTTTCTTTTCCACTTCTGGATCATTGTGTAATATTCTGTTTCTGAGCCAGGAAAGATAGTACACTCGTAGCTTATTCTTCTTTCCTGTTTGAAAAAAAATTTTCATGGGAGCTCGTTGGGAAAGCCTATTCTCTCCATCATCTCTATAAAGAACCCATTGCCCTCCTGCACTTTCGAATGATCAATCAGGTTCCCCTTCTGGTCAGGAGGAATGGCGGAGATGGTGAAGTATTTTGACAAATCATCACCTCCCTGTTTGCTGTTATCTTCTGGGGGCTTCTTCTTTGAGTGTGCTGCTGTTTTGTCCCATGAGTGTCTGCTGACTCACGGCAACAGTAAAGAAGGCCTCCCTTCTATACAATGGCCCCAGCGGGTTTCCAAAGCAGGGAGCTCTGTGGGAGCAGATCACCAGGTGTATTTTGCTATGGGTTTGAACCCACACTGAAGCCTAGTGCTCACCTAATATGCCACCAGGACGCCTTTGCTTTTGAGCCTGGTGGTCTTACTCTCTCTTCCTGAGAACCAGGGAAGTATTTTCTGCAACAGTGCAGTCGACCTGACTTTCTGGATATTAGAAATCCAATTACGTGCATCCACAATGGAAGATTTTAGCATAGTTACAGGTGTTGGTCTTTTCCTAGCCCTGTAACCCAATAGCAGACGTTAACAGGGAGTCTCTTATTCTCCCCATCTGTGGTTTCAAAGATAGCAGCTGGTAGTAGTTTTATTTCACTCAGAAAAGGGGAATTTAAAAATGAGGCAAGAAAAACAACAGCCAAGTGGGTGGCTGGGGTTCAGAAAACACTAGACAGATTTAGGGTGTTGAGTTCTATTGAAAGAAAGGCGACACAAAAACAGGTAAGAGGATGTGAATACTGGGTAAAAATTAAAGAAGGCTTGCGTGTTCTGTATGGCAAAGTGATTCTGCAGTAGAGAATTCACAGAACCAAGAGACATCTAGAAAATAATGAGGGGTATACAAGGAACAACATTTTTACGTAGGGCATTCGATGATCTGAGGCAGCGATCAGTAGAGAATGTGGTTCTCTATTAAGGTGCCTCTTCCTAAGTGCCTCTAAATACTCCGTAAGGTTTTAAGGCTGTAGGGCTCTATTTCTCTTTGATTTCTTGTATGCTCCCAAAGAAGCGTTGTCTTTTATAGGTCAGACATATACAACAAGAAAAGCCACAAAAACACTACACCCTGCATTTGACAAGAGGTATTCATAACGTGGATGAAGGGAACCATTGGGGAGTGACTATTTTCTTTTGTAATCAAAAGCCTGGCCTATGCAGTGGCCACAACCACGGGGACGGGCAGGCGTGCCGATGCTTCCTCTGGACTCAGTCAACACAGGAGAGGTCTCTGAGCCCTTGCTGTTCCTAGTCTCCCTTTCTCCGTTCCCACCTGCAGTCCGTGATAAGAGGAACTGGCTGCACGTTTAAGAATAGGGACCTGTCTCTGGAAACAAAATGACGCCCAAACCTGACTTTTCAGGGGGCACTTTCCCCTTAGGGGAGGGACCTGGCTGCTGCAAGGCTCTCATTCTGAGTGGGGGGCACAGCGATCAAGAAAGCAATGACCCAGAACAAAGGATGAGGCAGCACTGAATTCAAATGATAATGCAAGGGGAATTTGCATACTTGGTTCACCCTCCCTCTGGGAGTCTAAAAAGTGGAGCACCTCTGAGCATCCAACACAGGGACAAAGGAAGAGGGAGGCGAAGGCATCTCCCCCAAACAGCTGGATAGCTGGAAGGCTGACCTTGCTTTCAAGTTCAGTCCCATAGCCGGGAAGTGTCTCTGGCCAAGCGAGGACTGACTGCAAGGTTGTGGTTCTAGTTTTTGGCTACACTGCACTGGACGCCTCTTGATAACTCTCACATCTATGGATGCCTGGGCCCTGCTCACACCCATCAAAGGGAAACCCTCTTCTCTTTTCATACTCAGTGGCTTTTCAAGAGATACATTTAACTGGACCATACTAAGGACTTTCCTCTCATATCCATCCTTTTTCTTTGTTTTAAAAAGAACCTTCTTTGGGGAGCCAGAAAGCTACAGTGTAGCAGCAATGATTCTCCCACCGGCCATCTCTACCAGACATGACTGGCTGCACTTGCCAAAGGGAAATTTCTGCTTCTGAAATCTTCCATCCCCCAAGACCTATATTTCTCCGTTGGAGAAGAGACCGCACTGGCCCCTTCAAGAGATCCTGGCCTAATCCTGGCAGAGAGGAACATAAAGATCCTGCTTTGTGCTACGCCTCCATCCAACTCCTATTTAGTGCCAAGGAGAGACCCTTCCCATTAGAGGTCAGAGGCTTCATGTTAGAAAATCTGGGTGACCATGCCCTAGCTGGAGTTCTGCCCTTGGGCATAGGACTAGTTAGCTGAGCGGGGCAGAACTCCCTGCTTTTTCAGGAAGAAGGAGACCACCTTCCTACCCGTGCGGACCTGGCACTCAACCCACCTGATATCGTCACGAGGACGTTCAGTCCCTCCAGCACATCCATCTGCTGAAATCGTCTCCGATTGATCAGGTTATAGACTTTGCCTTGTCCACTTCGGTCCAAAAGCATCAGGCCATTTTCTGTTCCCACCAAGAGGTTGACACCTGCAAATTTGAGAAGCACTGGAATAATGCCTTCCTACGGGCCTCACTCGGCTGCACCTTGGGCCCCCGCACCACGTAGGGAGCTGCCTTGTAGACATAAATCAATGAGCACATAGGTGGTCCAGCAGGGGGTGCAGATGAATAGGTCCTGGCACAGTAATTCAATGACCGTCCCTCTGGTAATGAAAATTTCTAGGGTGGGTTTATAAACTGGTAGCAGTATTCATTATAGGCAACCATTCATTACCAAGGATAAAGAGGCCTTCTCAAGAGGAGGCTTGGGCACCATAGTGGCACAATAGACTTATTCCTGTCCAGTTACAGCCTCCTCTTTCTTGTCTCTCCGTGGACATGTCACCCTTCTCCTCCCACAAGGCTCACTCCTGCCCTGCTTCATGCTGTGAGTTCTAGTCTATTCACCTTCGAGGTAGACTAGCATTCTCCAATTGCATATCCCACCCTCCTCATACCCCGACTTAACTCTCTGATGTCCTACACTCTCTGAAAGAGAGCTAAAAATCCAATTCAAACAAAGGTCTACTGGCCTGAGAACCACATAAACAGTGACTGTGAGGGAATTACAGATATTTAAATCTAATCTAACCGCCCTAAGGCAAGAATCCCCATTATTAGAGCTATGGCAATCATGGTCCTGTCTGGATAGCTATAATACTAACAAGTTCATGCCTAGGGAAATCTCTGTCTCTGTCATACCCCTATGTTGAAAGATGCACTGTCCAAAGGTCCGTATTAATGAATATGAACTCTCCAACTCTTGCTTGTGTGATATGCCCACATTCTGCCTCTGGGACCCACTCAGCACCCTACAAGGGGTGAAGCGCTTACTAGACTTCTGCCTTCTGTGTCACAAGAACTGGTCAACTCCCTTTTCCCCTTGTTGACTCTTGAGCTATTTAAGATGGCCATCCTGTCTTCTTTCCCACTGTCTTGCTCCAGATGACAGAGTCTCAGTCCCCTCCATCACACTTCTTATGAAATGTCTTCGGACTTCTCACATTTCTCTGCACACCTCTCAAAGGATCTTGCCCTGGTAAGGCTACAGCATCCAACCCTCAGTGGCCTTCTACAGCATATTAGATGAGTACAGAGAGGCACGGCCTTCCTTGAACTGAATGTGACGTGTGTGATCACAGAGGCCATGTCTTTGACAGCATCCCATCATACCGATCCTGAGCTGGGGGCCAATAAAAACCTGTAGATCTATTTCATACTATCTGCAGATGGAACTGATACTTGGAACTCAACATGGTGCTTCCCAAGTTTATCGTGCTTGGGAAGCTGTAAGCTGCTCGGCCTTGGGTAAGTCACATAAAGATGCTCAGGCAGTCTTTCGGCTGTGTGATGGAGGTAAGGTCTCGGCTCCCCTTGTGGGGTGTAGGCAGGGGATGGGCACATCACACAGGGTGGGCACAGAGTGGCTGTGAAGAAGTGGTGACTAGCTATGTTGTCGGCTTTCGCTCATCACGGCTTTGGGACAAAGTGTTCTCAATCAGATCCTGTCGCCCTGGGCAAAGACGACACTACCACTCACTGTCATCGAGTCAGTACTGACTCCTGCTGGCCCCCAAAACCCAACTCTTTATGGAAGTAGAAATTCCAGTCTTTCTCTCGAGGGGCTGCCGGTAGTTGGGAACTGCTGACCATTCCGATCACAGCCCAGCAGGTCACCGGGACATCCCCAGGCTCCTAGCACCTGGGTAGGAGCAGATGCATGAACTCTTTCTACATGTCAGTCCGCTCTCCGTCTCTCCTGAGGCCACAGGGTCCCCAGTTTGGAAGCTCAGATCCACGCACCAGCCGGTGCTCTTCTGCCAGTGACCCACGCAGGCTTCGAGCATCAGGGGGATAGGCCAGGAGAAGAGTCAAGAGCAGGGACTTACCCCACAGCGCTGCACAAAGGATCTCCGAGTTGAACCGTTTCTTGTATTTTCTGATTTCCGGTGTGTCGCTGTGGGGCCGAATGTTGGTGGGGTTCACGTTGACCACGGAGATCTTTCTCGCTTCATTGAGCTTGGCCTGCTCTTGCCTGAGAAGTTCGCTAGTAAACAGGGCTTGGAGAAAGAGAACCAGAGAAGTCAGTGGCCTCTTCAAAGAACACCAGTGGAGAGGTGGCGATGGGGCTTCAAAACACTGGGGGCTGCTTCCGGGTGGCGTGCGTGGTGGTGAAGATAAGCCCTCCCCCACCCCCCACCCCCCACCCCAGAATACTGTCTATACTTTAAGCCTCCTTTTCCAGGAGAATACAATTTTAAGTTATTTACACAGAAATCACATTTTTAGCTGTTAGGAAAATCAGGCTGACAGACACGATGTTTAGAAGCAAGATATTAATCTTCTACCATTCGGCACACACCATCCCCATCTCCGGTCATCCAGGCAGAAGCCCCCCCTGGTCCTTGGACACACGGGGCTAAGCAGACTTTGAGCATTAGTGAGCTGCAGAAGTCTAGAGAGCCAAACGCTCCCCTAGGCCAGTCAGGTCTCTGAACTCAACACAGGCCAACAAGCGCTGATTAAGCTGCCTCCTGCGTGCACAGAACTGTACCCAGAAACTGCTGCTGAGAAATAGGCGGTGAGGTCAGAGCTCTCTGAGGAACGGCTTTGGGGAGGGTCCCTGGATAATTCTGGGTTCCTACCGGAAGCAACGTAGAAGAGAAGTGGGGAGGGGGTGGAGAAAGAAAAAAGTTGTTTTGAGGACGCCTACAGTCGTAGCAGGAATAAAATCATCATTGTCAGCCTTGTCTTCTCAGTAAGACAGGGACAAACTCGCCAGTGGTGTGAAGGATGGAACAGATGATTGAGTCCCAGCTCAGGCCATCCCGGGAGGAAACCAAGAGGTTTCTACAACACCTTCTAGCTCACCTGCTGCCGCCGCCTCCTCATCCTCTTCGTCCTCATCAGTGGGAGACGTCGGGTACACTCTGGGGTCCACAAATGGGGTGAAGGAGGCTTTGGTGCTGCTCCCCATGCCGTACTAATTGATAAGCAAGAACATTCAGAAAAGCCGATGAAGACCGACACTGGAGGAGCAACGAAAGTGAAGCTGCTCTCACTAGGGTCGCACTTGCTTCCAGACGCCCCGTGCGGCCTGCTGCTCCCACACTATCCTCGTGGCCAGAGGGCCTGGTTCTCTCGGTGGCGGCATTTCCTGGTCTGGTGACTCGCTGGCTGGGGTACATTTGGGGGGATTTCATTACTTAGTGTACTGTAGGAGGTACAGGGAGCTGGTGACCTTTTGAGCCCTACACGGATGCCCTATTCCTCGAAGATGACCGTGGCGGCAGCTTCTCTGTCCGAGTAAAAGCAATCTTCCTGACACATCTGGCAAGGCACAGACCCAGCAGCGCTTCATCGTGAATGCCTACTAGCAAGGGGGCTCTCACCTGGGGCCTCCTGGACTTTCCACTCTGGCCTGGTGATGTGAGTGAGTTGGTGGTGGCCCTAGAAACCCTTCCTTCCTTCCTATGATAATTTCATCAGAAAAATCACTTGAGAGTTACATGCCGTGGGGTGTGTGAGCCCCACAAGACACTGGCTTTGAAGACAATGTAGCCTTTCAACTTGGTTTTGTTTTGGGGTATCACTGCCCTCTGGTGGTCGTGAGAGCTACCCAGCGCTGCTCCTGAGAGCCGCCGTTGGGTTTGAACCGCCAAGCCCGCGGGCCACAGTCCCGCACCGCATTCGACCACTTATGCTACCGGGGCTCAGCCCTTGCCTTTCAACTTTGGTCTTGACTCTACAGACTCTACGGTCTGCTCCCTGCCTGGGAGACAGGAGGCCCTGATTCAGGTTCTGGCTTTGTCACCAAGTAAGTACCTGTGGGCCTTGGGTTCAAATCACCAAACCTCTCTGAGCCTCAGTATCTTATTTCTAAAAACAGGTATCAGCCCAGATGCTATCTGACAGTGTGTCAGGGCTCAGCTTCTACAATTTCCTCCTTTTGGGGAATCTGTGTCAATACCTAGCAAGCTCCATTTCCTGGAGCTTGGCCAAACCCCACTCTTTCTTGCAGAGCATGTGGCTCCTGAACCCCAGAAGTAGGACAGACCCCTCACACCTGCTGGTCAGCACTTACTTCTGTCCCCGCGTCCATCTCCTGGGAGTGGGTGGACACACGCCCCATGCCCTCAGTTGGGGTTCCAGCCGGAGAATGGCTCTGCTGTACCAGGTCTGGGAGGTTGACATGGCCGGCGAAGCCGTTGCTGTCACTGTGGCCGGATCGCTTCTTGTCCCCAGATGTCTGAGGGGCCACAACAAAGGGGGAGGGTTACAGTGGTGAGGGGGATAGGGCCACAGGACCTCACACAGCGTGGGTACCACGGTGTCCAAGTGGATTAGCTGGGACGTGGGAAAAAACAATCAGATTTAGAGTTTAACTCAGAAAACAAGAGAGCAACGACATGTTTGCAAATCTTTAGCATACAGAATAATCCCAAGGGATTCTGCTCAGGAATCTAGGGCAGTCAGGGTTCCCCTATGGCGTGGGGGTCCCCTCTGAGGAAATGGAAAGGCCACACGATGGAGGGAGGGGCCCAGTGAAGGCTGAGTTTGTGAGTTCTCGGGCGGTGCATGCATTCGAGAATTGGAGGTGCTGATTAGATTGGCGGGTTTCAATGAAATAAATTCACCACGAGTATTTGCCAGGAAGAAACAGTGGGGAGAGAAGACTAATAACCCAAATATAGGGATAAAGTGAGAAAACAGCAGAGACGGCACACACCCAGCAACTTGTAGGACTTCCGTTTGTCTTGAGGTCAAAACCACAATAAACTGATCAGATTTGACAAGAGTTTTCAAATAAATACAAGCATATGCAAATGACAAGGAAAAGTATTTGAAAAGATGCATGTTTATCAACTGTCGATTGAATTTCAACATCAGTGTTGTTGCCCCACTCAATAAGTGAATATTGTGTAATGCTAGCTAGTAGCAAAGTGATCATTTGTCATTAGAAACACCGTTTGTATGCCCTCTTGGGTCTTGTACCTGAATTTTGGAGTCCCTTTGGTGGGGCTGTTGAGTGAGCCTTGGAGCACCAATTGTGAGATCAATGGTTCAAACCCACTAACTGATCCAAAGGAGAAGTTGAGGCTAACTGTCCATAAAGATTTAGTGTCAGGCTAAAATGTAGTACTTTATCGTTTGATCTCCCTTTTGACCCACTGTTAAGTTGTTTCTGCTTCCTTTTTGATGGAGGTTTGTAAAAAATTGTCCTCTCCTTGTCGGTTTTTTTTCTTCCTGTTTTGTAGGGTTTCTTGTATATGAAATCCACAGTCAGTGACTAGATTAATAATTACCCAAGGGCATAGCAGGAGAAGATGGAGGGAAAGGCGGACTCACAGCAATGAGTAGAAGAAAATGTTCTGAAATTGATGTGGCGATGACTACCCAAATCTTACTATGACGGAGTGGTTACATTGTAGGATATGTGAAGCGGGCACCAACAAAACGACTTAGAAGACATTTACAGCCTCTCAAACCTGATACAGGGTTGCTATGAAATGGAATCCTATCAACAGCAGTGGGTTGGGTTTGGCTTTTTTGAGGGAGGGAAAACGCTAAGTGCTAGGCCATTCGCTGAAAGGCTAATGGTCTAACTGACCCAGGGATACTTGGGGGAGAAAGGCCCCGGGGTTTTCCTTCCAAAAGGTCACAACTGAGGGTGGGGGAAAGGTGGGGGACAAAGCGGGGAACGGGGAACCAACTGCAATGATGAATGTATTACACACCCCTCACCCCCAGGGGGATGAATAAAAGAAAAGAGAAACAGCAGAGGGTGTAAGATATAAAAAGAATAATAATTTATAATTTTTCAAGGGGTCATGAGGGTGGGAGGGTGGGGGAGGCAGGGGAAAAAGAGGAGCTAATACCAAGGACTCAAATAGAAAGAAAATGTTTTGAAAAAGATGATAGCAATATATATACACAAGTGTACTGGGTACAATGGATGCATGGATTGTTATAAGAGCTATAAGAGCCCCAAGTAAAATGATTTATTTAAAAAAAAAAGTCACAGCTATGAAAACCCTAAGGTGCAGTTCTACACTGCACCACAGGGGGCCCCCACAAATCAAAGTCAACTTCCTGGCGACTGGTTTTTAAACTCTGATCATGTATGGGATATGTTAGCACTGCAGGGCAGAATGATGTATGATTTGTCAGTAAATAAACATGAGTGGGCTTCAAAAAGCTCGTGGAGAATTTCCCTTATCTTTCATCTGTTTTGGAAACCGCTGCTCTGCAGAACATGCTCTCAGTCTGGAAACCTGGGGGCAAGAAAGATTGGATCACAGGACAAGTCTGATCTCTCGAAGCCAGGGTGCCCATTGCAGCCCTCCTGGCCACCTTGTCCTCTCTGAATGACGTTGACGCCCCTGGCTCTTCAAGGGTTCTTGGAGCCAGTCTGGTCCTGCTCTCTGTCACTCTGTCTCTCATTCCTTCACCCGACATTTCTGAGTGGATACAAAGCGGGGGCCATTTTGCTGAACATGGAGTGGAGCAATGGGGTGGGGGCAGGAAGCAGAGACCCCCCTGCCTTCACAGACACTGGCAGGGGCTGAGGTCCATGCCGTTTCTTTGCCCACCTCACCAGCATGGCTTCTGCCTTCTGGAGTCTGTTAGGACTTTGCTATGCCAGCCATACACCTGTCCTGGGCTGGAGCTCTCACACCTCTGAGCGTGGGATTTTTTTTTTTGGGGGGGGGCAATTGACGGGACTTGAGAAAGAACAGGACAGCCGTGGTGTCCTCTGTGGTGGCGCCTTGCTCATCGGTGCCCACCCTCTGAGTCGGACATTTCATTCTCTGAACGACATTGAGGGGACTCAGTGCTCATTTACCTTGCTGACCCCCGTTGTATGGGTACTGAGCAGTACCTCCTTCCTTTCGACCCGTGTTTCAATACTGAAAAGATTTTGAACACCTCCTCAGATTCCCAGCAGCATAAATCACACATCGCCTCTTCAAGATTTGGCAGCACGATTCTCCTGTATCTATCGGCAGCCGGCTGCTGCGAGCCCAGTATGGATCCCTCTGACAGCAAAGCTTATCAAAGAGGATCACAGAGAGCCTGAGGTGGAGGAGAGGACCCAGATAGGGGAAGCCGGAAGGAATTCTGCAACGACCTTCTGTAGGCCCGCTTTTGTTCATTCAACCCATGCCTTCTTATTGGCCACCCTCCGTGTGCCAGGCTTACCTCGTGGGCCACGAACTGGAGGGTGGATGGTGAAAATTCACCAGCCAGTCCATGGGGACTCTATGGAGTAGTTCTAATCTGTCCTATGGGACCTCTGTGCATCAGAATCCACACGCCCAGCAGCAGGAGTTATTTTGTTTCTTGTTTGGTTTGGTGGTTAAGGCGGTTAAGGCGTTCTGTTAAGAACCAGCTGGGTTACCCACTCTACTGCTGGTGTTACTTTTGTTCTCAGGAAAGCCCCCGGTGGCTGGTGTTGCCTGGCATCCTTATGCTCGATTCTGGGAAGCATCTCCATTTCGCCCAGAGCAGAATGGATGTCGAGACTGCAAAAGAGCAAGCTGAACTAGGGAGTGGTGGGCTGGGCTTCTGACACTGACTGTTGAAGAACTCATCACTTGCCAGGGGAGTTAACTCCTGCTCCCACTGATTAGAAGGCCAAAGCTAACTAACTCGTTGTGGTAATGTGTTGTCAATTTGAGACTTAAGGAGAAGAGTGTAGCATGACAGTCAGGTTGCAGTTTGACCTCATTTGGAGCCTCTAAAGAGGTAAATAGCTTGTGTGTGGGATAAACACACACACACACACACACACACACACACACCCTGTGAGACATTCCTGCAGAGAAGACACACGGAGCTATGTTAGAGTCTTAGAGCTGGAGGAGCCATGTGAAGACCCCTGCCAGCACTGAGATGCTTCTACCACCCATGGATCCACAAGACTTCCCACCCACTGGCCTGTGACCTTCCTGCATCAGGCATCATTGCATATGTGGCATGAGATTGAGCTGTAAATATATTTAGAGATTTATGAATACGAGCTAATATAAGACTCATGGACTTGATCTGGACTGGGCTCAGATGTTTTCTTAATATTCAATTGCTCTAGTCTATAAAGCTCTTTCTTGTACACATATGAGTGTCTATGAATTTGTTTCTCTGAACTACCCAGACTAACATACTTGTAAACTCAGGCTGAAGATTGGGCACAAAAAGGCCAGCGAGGGGGAGAAAGAAAGGGACTCGTCAGAGCTACTGCCAAGAGCTGTTGGAACAAAGGTACAAGAAGACCTGGGGAGATCCATGATGGCAGCAATTTTGACAATCAGGAAGTAAAAATAGATGCTGTATATATTCATGTCTATGCAGAGTTTTTCAGTACATTTTTTTTTTTTTAGGCATCACTGCCCTCAGGTGGTGGGAATAGGAGGCCCTGCCTTTGCTCCCGGGAGCCGGAATTAAACCTCCAACTCAGTGGGCTGCAGTCCCACGTACAACCACTACGCCACTGGGGCTCAGCTTCAGTACATTTTAAATTCAGTTTTTGTGGTAAAATTGGGGCTTAGTTGATATTCAGATCGGTTTATATTCTAGTATGTAGGTAAATAAATAAAATCAGGAAATAAGAGATCTTGACTCAAAAATGACAAAAGACCTCCAAGAATTTCTGCAATCTTCCACTTCCTCAACAACCTCCTAGAATGGCATTAATAGCATTTCAACACTCTTCTAGATGCTACTTCACAGAATCCTCACCATCCCACCATGGACTGGCTCTCAGGTGCCCATTCGACAGATGGAAAAGCAGCCAGTCAAAGACTCTAACTTGGAGGACATTCGTGGAAGAGCCCAGAGGCAATGGTAGTGAAGTCAGGATTGAAACCTTGACTGTCGGGCGCCGGGTCTCAGGTGCTCTGGGCTGCCCTGTTAGCTGTTGCTTTTACCTCTCTAACCACGGCTGACTGGACCCCCTGAGGCACGTAGATCAGATTCTCACTGGAAACGCCTGGGACTAGGTGAGCCGTCAGTCGGTCAGTGCCAAGGAGAGGGACAGGGATGAGGTGAACACCGTGTCTTGGAAGGACTGGAAACGGCCCTTCTAGCCATCGTTTCTGTAACTCCCACCAAATGACCGTGTGCTACTAGGCACAATGTGAGGTACCTGTGGTCCTCTGAGGCAACTTGGTAGCTTGCTCATTATGTAAATAAGGTGCATGGCATCCTTGTGGGGGGTGACAGCATACAAATAAAATGTAGGGAACCTTCATAAGTTGCTTGATTACTCTTCCCATGCCATTTGGCTCATAACGATCCTTTCCAGAGGCAGAAAGCAGCATCTCATTATCATTAAGAAAGAAGAGGCGGGAGTTGAGTACATCCTGTGGACCCGAAATCCCTACGTGGAACCCCCTGGGGGTCGTGGCCCCGGAGCCTGTGGGAAGAAGTGGTAGAGGAACGGGGGCAGCAGAACCACAAGGCCAACATGGAGACGGCAAGGTGAGCTCCTGGCTCACAGAGCAAAAAGAACTAAGCTCCTTTGGCCTGGAGGCTTGCTGGTGGCATGGGGTGCCTCTGAGGCTCTATCCACAGAGTTAAAAGAGCTTTATGACAGGTGCCTAAGCAGAAGGATTGGTGGGGTCAGACCAGGGGCCAGGCTCAATGGGCCTGGCAGAGAAGAAACTGTCCTGATTGAACAACTGTATTCTGAGTATTCGCAGACCTGAATTGTACCTGTTATTTCACTAAGAAATCCCCTGTGAGTATCATCTGTGTATTCTCTAGGTGCCCTGTCATTGTATGAGCGACTCCAGCAGAAAAGTCGAGAGCGCCAAGTGGGGGTGGGGGTGGTGGTGGTGTCAGAATTGGTCACAGAGTTGGAAGGGGGAGGCTTGTTGGGCTTCCGCCTCAGCGGAATCCGCCTCGGGCTGAGTGTGTTTCTCTAGCCCCATGCCACTCTGCAGGACCGCAGAGCCTGTGCGTGTGCAGGAAGGAAAGCTCATCTTCCGAACGAGGGAGGAACAGAGCAGAAACCCGCAGGAAGGCAGGGACGAGGGCAGGGCCCGGTGGCAGCTCTACACCCAGAGAAGTTGCGCGAGCACCTGGCCACGTTTGAACTTTCATCCCAGTCCTGCAGGGGGGCCAGATTCACAGGGTTCCTGCCAGGAAACATTTCCAAACCTTGACTTCCACGGCCTCCCCTCTTAACTTAAAAGAACTCAATGTCCTTTCCTCCTCCTCTTCCCACGCATTATCTGTAACCAAAAGAGCCGAGGTGAGGACAACTTAGAAGTCTGGCTCAGGCTGGGGGGGGGGGGGGGGGGGGGGGGGGGGGGGGCGGGGGGGCGGGCAGACACTGCACAGATACTGGCTAGTCTGGGAGAGGAGTGCGCTATGGGCAAAGGCTTGTGGTGGAGTCCCAGCGAAGCCTTCCGAAAGGAAGAGAGGGCTGAGCTGGACCTACACAGGTCTGCGAGGAGAAGAATGGGCAGATGGTGGGGAAAGGAGGACGGCTCTGCGAGCAGACAGGTTCCCATGGACACAGTGGCAGATGGGAGCTGGTGTGCTGTGTGCTGCAGCTCCAGCAAGGAATGGTCCCTATGGGGAAGCATCCATGCAGAGCAGATGCACTCCAAGGGCGAAGGCGGGTGGATACTCTGCACTAACACTTCCTCGGGTGGTGCCACTAGTTAAGTACTGGACTACTACGCCAAAGGGTGGTAGCTCGAACCCACCCAGAAGCGCTGTGGAGATTGGACGGGCGAGGAGATTGGGCTGGCGATCGGTTTCTGAAAGCTCACAAGGACATTTGGGGGTCACTGTGAGTTGGAAGGGCATTGGCAGCTGTAAGTTCCCACCAAGTACAAGATCACGGGTAATACATAGACCTGGTAGATGCTGATGGCACTGGCTAGTTTATGCCCATGAGAACAATAAGCCAAGTGAGTCCTTGACCTTGGGGAAGTGACCTGTGACAAGGCTTTGCTACCCAGGATCCTGGGTGACACAGTGGGGTTTGGTCTAGACTGATTGCTGCAGGGACAGTAGTTCAAAACGACTAGCTGCTCAGAGGGAGAAAGACGAGTCCCAGGCACAGAACCTCACAGGGGCAGCGCTGCCTGGTCCTGCAGGGTTGCTGTGGCGCAGACTGGACTTGAAGGCGGTGGGTTTTGAGGTTTTTAGGTAGATACTTTACCTTAACTTTCTCTTTATAGAAGCATGCAACTAAAGATTTTTTTTTTAAGCCCACACTTGGGAAAGGCAGAATTTGGAACTCATGAGGACAAAGGGTTCTCTGTGTTTCCAGTTTTATCTGTTCCAGTGTACATCCTCCAGTTTAGCCAGATTTGTAAGAGAGAAGAACCCCTCAGGACCAGTGGTGAGAAGGCTGGTACTGGGAGGGTGGAGGGAAAGCGGAGTAGAAAGAGGGAACTGATTATAAGGATCTGCATATAACCTCCTCCCTGGGGGATGGATAGCAGAGAAGTGGGTGAAGGGAGATGTCAGAAGATGTGAGATAATTTATAAACTATCAAGGGTTCATGGGGGAAGGAAGAGCTGGGAAGGAGGGAAAAATGAGGAGTAAACGCCAGGAGATCAAAGTAGAAAGCAAGTATTTTGAAAACGATGAGAGACACAAATGTACAAAAATGCTTGACACAATGGATATATGTGTGGATTGTGATAAGAGTGGTACGAGCCCCCAATAAAATCATTTCATTTTTAAAAAAAGGACAAAGAAAACAGATATTTTTTTTTTGGGGGGGGGTGTCTTCAACCAATCAAATTTGTCTGAGACACTGGTGAATGTGACTTCCAAAGTGATTGGATGTGGCCACACAACATTTGAGCGTTTTCCATCCTCTGTCGCCATGGAGACATGGCAGGCATGAGGGCAGAAAATGTGGATCCGAATCTACTTCCAGGTATTGATTCGGTTACAAAGGCTCAAGCACATGTCAAACCCTACGGGACCTTGGATCCCTTTTATTTGGAGTCAGAAAGCAGCTCACTCCCAAACGCCCTCCTGCATGTCTTCCCGAGTGTAGCCCTCCACCTTTCCATCGAAATGGCCCGTTCGCCGCAGTGGGGGCGTGAGGCACGGGTGCGGTGCACTGTCAGCGTCTGCAGCCAAGCGCATTTTTCATGCGAGCGTCCGTGGTTGGTTGTGCGAGGACACAAAATGAACATCTAGTGAGGGGCTCTGCCAACTCGGTATAGCCCCTCAGCCTAGTATCAAAGGCTTTATTCTTTTCCAAACTATAGTTCCTTTCTTCCTTACACATGTGAGGTACCCTCTTTCCTCCTCCCCCATGTTGGACAGCAAGGCCTGCTGGGTTTCCCTACCGCGCCCTGGCTGGGGAAGGAGACGGCATGTGATGTGTGCTTCAGAGGGAAGAGTGAGGAGCTACTAGTCAATGGAGAGAGGGGGATAAAGTAAAATAGTTACCATGTCTTCATGACTTAACCGTCTGAACCAGCCTGTGCCTTGTCCATTGTCACCCAAGACGTTTTAGAGATGAGAAAAGGAAGCAAGACAGAGGGGCAGGCAACCTTCGTTTACCTGCCATGACTGTCCTCACAAGGAAAGACCCACCCAGGAGACGTGAGGAGGAAGAAAAGTTAAGGCTGTAATGTGTGAGGGCCACACTGTTTGGCAGATACGGAGGTTGGGGGGGACTAGCCGGTGAAAGGGAACACGTGGTCCTTCCAAACCAAGTGCTGGTCCTGAGCTTGCTTCAACAAAATCCTCCGAAGGGCTAAAGTACACTCTAAAGCAGATCGGCAGATGTCTTTGTTCTCCTAACCCCAAACAGTTGAATGATTTCATTAGATGATATTAGCACATCTTGAAACTACCGAGTATTTTCTAAATAAAATACTGATGGATAAAACCATGTGGGCGGGGGAGGAAGGCCGAACAAGGCCCTGGGCGCTATCCAGAGACCATGCATTTTGCTTTTCTGGTTGTAGCAAACATCTGGCCTTGCCACTTTTACGGCCTCAGGCCCAGATTCTGTATTCTGAATTGCATACCTCCCATGAAAGAGTTTACACTAGTATAATTAAGTCACTCTGCCCAAGCTTCAGGAGGAGACTGGGAGAAGGCTCATGATGAAAATCACTCCCCCATTGAGAAGCACAACTCCCCCACCCCAGCTTCAACCCACCCCCGCACCTCCAGGCTCAAACATTCGCCAGGAAAGTGCTCATGCAAAAGCCGCTTAAGCAATGCACTTCCTCTACACAGATTTTAGAGCAACTCACCTCTCTAATCATCAGGGTGCCTTCTCTGGAAACGCTGCTGCTGAAAGAGTCGGTGTGGGAGGGCTCCAGCCCGTGCGGCCCCACCAACCCCACACTGTACTGCTCGTGGCTCCCAGGGACTCCCGTGGGTCTGAGATCAGAAAAAAGAAGATTCTTGGTGACACGCCTTCCAGAAATACCTGTTTCCTGTGCCTGTTAATGGTGTGTGTAAAAACCTATAGAACAAAGCATTTGCCAATTCGACATTTTTCATAGGTGCAATTCAGGGACACCGATAGCGTGCGTCAGAGTCACCACACTGTGGAATATCATTGCTACGTGTTTCCAGGTGAGTCCACGACCACCAGCAGAAGCACAACACCCCTTGGGCAAAGACCCCCCCTGGCCAGGCGGGCTGGGACATTTACTGACACGCTGGACCCCATGGGGGGCTGGACCCGGGACTGGCTGATGTCTTGCTCTGTTGTGCAGAAGGCTCTTATGAGTCCTGGTCCTCTGCTGTCTTGACTGGTGGAGTGGATTCGGGTGGGGCAGGGGCCCCAGTGGTGGCTGGAGTGTTGCTGTGAGAGTCAAAGCTCTGCCACTGGTATTTCAAATAGTGGTGGGGTCTTGGGGAACTAGTGTTAGAGAAGCTTGCAGACAAACAAAAGCAGCCCCAGCGGTGGCGCAGTGGTTATGTGTGGGGCTGGATCCGAAAGGCCAGCAGTTTGAAACCACCGTCTTGGGAACTTCCAGGGCTGTTCAACTCTATCCTAAAAGATCACTGGGAGTTGGCACCGACTTGATGAAAAAACTAGGAGGACAGGCCTGGGGAAAATTAGCCGGTGAGTTACATTCTGGATGACAGCAGAACCCTGTCTGGCTTGCTTGCTCTGGACTTGCCAGTGAGGGCTAGATGGGTGCAGGAGGCCACCGTGTTGGGTAAGGCAGAGAGCCCGTGAGGTGAGGTGACTGAAGAAGAAGAACTGGCACCATGCCCACAGGATCGGCAGCACAGGGACCTGTGGTCCGGAGGCTGGTGCAGGACAGGGCAACGTGCCACTCTGTGATGTTCTGCTAGATGCCGGTCACCAGGAGCCGCCGTCTATCCACTGACCCCACACTGCAGGCTGTTGGCTTGCGGTTTGTTTGCCCTTATATTTAAGATCTCACAGGAACCTCATGGATTGCCACCGAGACAATATAAAATGGTGTATGATTTCGCTAGGAAAACCAGTTGGAAATTCTTCCAAAAGTTAAGCCCAGAATTAAGGGACTATGGAACCTACAAAGCTTACACCTAAGAGGAATGCAAACTGGAACGCAGCAGATGCAATCACATGCAGTCAATAGCAACACTACTGACAAGAGCCCAAAGGTGAACAGACTCAGAGAACACCCACATATGCATGGACTAACATGGTGTGATGTACATGTGGAAGGCAGGTGTGATTCAGCCATAATGTAATAAAATGCTGGCACTCGCCGCAGTGTGGATGGGCCTTGAAAACACTGTGCCAAATGCAGCAGGTCAGACACAAAAGGAGAAGTTTTACCTGAGTCCACGTCTATGGCATATCTACAATCAGGCCAACACACAGAGACAGAACATGGGTCAGAGGTTGCCAGGGGATGGCGAGGAGAGAGGAGCACATCAGAGTGTCTGTTGGAGGTGAAGACAAGGCTTTGGAAGTAAATTGTGATAGTTGGATTTATATGCAATTAATATGACCCTCTCAGCCTGATGTGATACATTGCAATTCTGGATGTCACACGTCTGTGGAGCAACTATAGAAACCTAGGAAGATATGACACCTATATGTCATGTGGCTTCCTGCACGGACATCTGGGCCAAAGCAGGCCACTTGGTTAAAACAATCAGAAAATGTATGTTAAGGACCCAGGTTAACAATAACGTATTCAGGAGCTGATACCAAGGGCTCAAGTAGAAAGAAAGAGTTTCGGAAATGTTGATGGCAACACAGGTGCAAGTGTGCTTAATTCAATTCATACAACTGAATGATCGCTATAAGATTTGTCAGAGCCCCCCAATAAAATGATAAATAAAATCAAACTAGACCAAATCAATAACATAATCCTATTAATTCATTCATTACAGCGAATGAACCATAATAACGGAAGATGCTGAAAGTAGAAACTGCACGAGGATAAATTATATGGCTATATCTATATGATTCATTCACTTTTTCAAAAAATCTAAAAGTGTTCTAAGAGAACTGCTCTCCATGTAACAATGAAGGCAGGCAATGATTCAAAAGCAAAACCTGAGGGCAAAAACCAACGCGGTCTCAAAGTCAAGGCCATTGCTACCAAGTCACTGGTGACTCACAGAGGCCCTTCAGGGCAGAGGAGTGTTGGCCCACAGCGCTTCCCAGGCTGTGTGCAGTTTTTCCAGAAGCTGCCACCTTTTTCTCTGACACAGCGGCTGGTGAGAGAACTGCTGGCCTTTCAGCTAGCAGTCACACATTTAACTACATTCCTACCATGGCTCCCTAAACCACAACCACGGCCGTGTTTTATAGTTAAAATAATCCTTTGCTATTTTTCCAATACAGAGACTCTAAGAAAAATGAGTTCAAAATCCAATAAAAGTGGAAACAAAGCAAAACAAAAACAAAAAGGCAAAAACCCTCTACTGATTAGAGGAAAATTACCGGAAATTTACTGTAATTAGGCAGCAGGTTTAGAACTATAATTCCCTCTAATTAGATTTGTCAAGATGTTCCTAGAGGTATTGATTTAATTGGATTCAGTATGCATTTATTGAGCACCTGCTATACAAAAGGCCTGCGGCTTGGCATTGGTGAATACAAAAAAGCGGAAAAAATACACGGTTCTTGAAACTCAGGAAGTTAGTGTGCAGAGGAGCCTAAGCACGTAAAACACAAAGCCACAAACGCAAGGCTGGAGGACGATACGCAGGCGTGACGCAAGAGGAATGGGCTGATGTCCAGAAAGGTACAGCACTGAGCCCAGGCATGGCCTGTTCAGATCAGGCCGCCGCAGGAGGTCAGACTGGTGCAGGTGTTAGGGCGGTCGTGGTCTCCAGAGATGAAGGGCATCACAGGGTTTTTAGGCAGACCTGGAGGGCTCAGGGATGTGGCATAACCGGAGTCAAGTTTCTGGAAAATTCATCAGGTTAGAGCCCAAGCAAGGGTGAGAGAGAACAAAGGCATGAAGCTGACAGCAGCAGCCCGGGCAGGGGCAGGGGATCAGAGGCATGGCTCTATGTGAGGACAGGAACATGAAGACGCTCCCTGGTTCTGGTTTGGCTCTCCTTTTTGTCATAATATGACTTCCAAAGTAAACCAGAGTTGTTTTTAACCTGGGAACAAGCAGTAGGATTCCAGGATCCCACGTAATTCTAATCTAAAAATAGTTCTTATGCCATGGCCCTGCTCGATGCTCACCTTCCTGAAAAGATACTGATGATAAGGGTGCTGCAGCAAAGTGTGATGAACAAAGCGGATGGTACCCACCTACCCAGGGATAGCGTATCAGGGGTCTCAAAGGCTTGCATTCAAACAAGCAGCCATCCCAGTGAGGTGCCAAGTGAGACCACACGCAAGTTGCACAGAGATGATAACAAAATCCAAATATGAGAAGGGATAAGAACTTAGATTGTGGACACTCAATTTGTAGAAGGCTCTTGAGGCTGGTGGGAACCCAAAATCCATCTGCTGAGTGTCTGGTTGGGTGGAGCCTCTGGTCACAGGTGAGGCACTCGAAGAGAGAGAGATTATAGTAAACTTGACGACAGTGGCTCAAAGCAGGATATGATAGGGTAACTTGGCCAGTTGACCACTCTCTTGCTCTATGTTCGAATATTTCTTAATTGTTCTGAGACAGAACTTTCTTCTCCAACATTTAATATATTGTGGGTGGTCTTTTCTTTCTTACTCTTTATTATTTTTATTATTACTGGTTTCTGTTTAATTTTGTTTTTTTATTGTTTCTGTTAGGTCTCCCAGTTTAGGCAGCACAGAGGGAGTGGATGCATAAAGATGGCAACTGATGCAGTGTTTTTTCAGGACTGGAGGGTGGTGGTGGTGATGGTGATGGTGGTGTGGGGATTGAATTGAAAAGTGATCAGTGGAGTGGGGAGGGAGCATTCGAGCTGATTGTGATGATAGGTCGACAACTCTTTTTAGAATCAGTTCGAATATGGAAGTGTATGATATGTGAATATTATATGAAGAAAACTACTAAAGGAGAAGATGAAGAGAAACAAAACATGACCTTTGGTTATCATAGGTGAAAAGGAGGAATGGTTTTGCTTAAGGGTTTTTGCTTGAGTTCATTCTAATGGCAGTACAACAATTTGGTGAGAAATAACAATCATGGTTGTGCTACAACAAAGAGTATAATCGATGGCACTGAGTTACGCATGTAGATGTTGCTGAATTGGAGAATGTTTTGTTGTGTTTGGGGGACAAAATTGAAAAACAATTACATAAATAACAATGAGTACAGGGAAAAAGAAGATGTTATAAAATTGATGGTGGTAAAGATTGTACAACTCTTTTTGATATGGTTGAAACTATTGAGTTGTTATGATAGGTGGAAGAAGTAGCAATAAAACTGTTTTTTACAAAAGGCTTGCCTTCAATTAAGCAGCCATCTAAGCAAAGCATCAACTAAGTAGCATGGAGAAGCACACTATCCTGTGTGAACCAAGGTCTGCAAATAATACAATCCCCATCTGAAGGAGGGAATGGTGTCAGAGCGAAATTGTGAAACCATGGTACGTAGAGAGGTATGGATAACAGTTGAAGGGCAAAATCCACTTTCAGGGTCCACACATTGATTAAGCTTCTGGTCAACCCCTTGTGACCAAAGTCAAGGGATGTGGATAGCCTAGCCATTAGACATAGAGCATCATAAAGTCAATTACGGCACCTAGAGTTAGGTTAAAAGGTATTATCTTATCCTTTGATCTCCTGATTGACCATTTAAAAGTTGTTTCAGTTAAAAAAAAAGTGAAGGTGAAATAGATGTGAACTAAGTCTCAGGTGAATCAATTCCCTCCGACCAACAAACCAGGGATGAGAACAGCTTTGCTATCATGCAGAATGCACTGGAAAGAGGATTATTGCAGATGCAGTTAGGTTAGCATCCAAGACCTTGTCATTTGAACTCTCTTTTAGCCCATTTAAAATTTTCAGTTTTTAATATTTTCTGCTTTCTTTTTAATTGAAGTTTTTCTCTGCTTTATTTTGTTATTTTTGTTGTTGTTTTCTTTTCTACATTTTTCTGTGCATGAAATCCAGGGTAGGTAAATCTATAGAGAAACTAACAGGATTAATGGGTTTTTTTGGGGGGGTGTGTGTGGCTAGAGAGGTTAAAAGGAAATGGGGAGTTAATAACAAGGAGAACAAGACAGAAGAAAATGCTCTAAAATTGATTGCAGTAATGATTGTACCACTCTTCGTGATATGACTGAGTTACTGAATTGCATCATATGTGGATTATATGTCAATAAAACTGTTCAAAATAATTTACAGCCTTTGAAACCCTAAGAAGCAGTTCTATACTGTCCTACAGGGTAGTTATGAATCAAAATTGACCTGATAGCAAAGGATTTCATTTTGTTGGTATTATCTTTTATATGTAAATATTCTTTAATCGATCATTGTTTTATCTGAATTTTGTGAAATATTCAACAGTCACATCAAATACTGCCTCCCTTAGAAATATTCCACGACAACACTGGTTCATTCTCACCTGGATTACAATGGGAAATTCTCATAATTTCTATTACCAGCCTCTAGTCTGCCTTTTCTAAAGCATCCTCTTAAAATAATCTCCCTGAACCACAGCGCTACCCCTCAGTGACTTCTCGGTGACTGCACAATAAACAGCACATGTGCTTCCAGTCTTCTAGAGTTTTTGCTGTAGATAGATCCTGCGTTCTCACCAAACCTGACTTTCTGTGGCTTTACTTCAGATGCTGTCTCTTCTGTTTGGGATTCTCGTATTACCTCTTGTTCCTTCACATCTTGCTCTCAGCTATCTGTGCACCTGTCTTTCTTCAGGGCGAGGCTGTAAGCATGATGACCCAGGCTTGTGATTGCAGTCAGCACAACTACACATAAAGGAGAACCACTGAAGGCCAGCTGTGTATCATTCACCACACAAGGCAGTTAGAGAGTACACCCGGCTGACACTGTTCTCAGCCAGGGGCTCATAGCCCAGGAAGGGGAGAAACGTGTTAACTCATAATCATGATTCAAGGAATGGCATGGAGCTGCTGGAACACCAGTTCTGAGGCTATCACCGACTGTTCTTCACAGTATTTATATTGGTGTCTAGGTTTCAGTTGCCTTCATCTGGAGTATGAACTTGTAGAAGGCGGAATCTAGGGGCACTCTTCTTGACTCTCTCAAAGCCCTCAGCACCAAGTCTACCAGAAAATTGGAGTTGTAACAATTTTTGAATTAGACAATTGAGCCCCATCCTGAGAGTTGTGTGCTCATGCTAAAAAGGAGTGCAAACCATCAGGCAGGAGGGTAACCAATGCTGAGTCACGGCAAAAACGGAAAGGACGAGCCTGCTTTGCAGAATCGTTCTGGAGAAGTGATTTTGCCTCTAGGACAATTTTACTTGCTACTAAAAGAGCAATGTAATGTAATTTGCTCCAAAATGTCATATTTAGCATATTTATGGCTGTCAATAACTGGGTAACCAACAGGAAAATGACAAGTATGGATTTTCAGTGGTGCTAATTGAATCTGCCTCTCAGAATTGCTTGTATGTAGGAGTGATGGGTAATCAATGGATGACATGTCCCCACAGACTGGCCAGTCTGCCTCTTCAATCTCTGTTGGGCAGGGCCATAATCTGGGAGCAGACATGACAGCTCCTCCCCATGAAGGTCATGGGATGTGATGACCGTAGTGGTAGCTTTGTCCAAGAAGGGAGGTCGGTGCAGAATGACATTTGGGGAAGTCGCACTGCAGCTCATCAAAGTTATAGCAAATCAGGGAAACGATGCCGTATGCTGGTTAGGGGTGTGAGTGTCATTCTAGAAATGCGTTTTTTCTGAACTGGGGATGCCACGTAGGGTGGGGATAGCTTCTATCATGATCCAGAATACTCTCCCAAGCCCAGTGAGGAAGGCAAAAAGTGAGCCTCAACTCTGAAAGAAAAGAGGGAGGAAGAAATAGTTGCAAATAGAGGCACAAATAGATACATAGCTAGAAAGAGAGGAGAGGAGAGGAGAGAGAGAGAGAGAGAGAAAGCGAGAGAGAGCGAGAGAGAGCAGACCGGTGAAGACTTTGATGTGGATAAGGCAAAGATTACCTAAGAAAAGATAAAATATAAGATGATGGGATGGTTTGATTTCATATCAACTTGATGATGTCTTCTTGGGAGTATGGCTGTTTTAATCAGTGAGATACTGGGAATTCTCTCTTGCCCCTCTTTGTTTTCCTACTTGTCTAGTGCACATCTGACTGTGGGCTTTGCAGACCATGGGGTCTCCTGATCCTGGAAGCCTCGGTACTCAGCCTTCCCTTTTAACCTTCCCGCTTTGCCCACCAGTGGGAAGGTTAAAGGTGTGAGTCTGAGAGGCTCCAGCGAGCATCTGACCATGTACTTGAGTTGGACCGAGCTGGCGTACTTTCTCGATATAAGATTTTTTTTTCTAAGACAGACTTGAGTGTCACTGGTTTTGTTTCTCTAGAGAACTCAGCCTCATGCAAGTAGCCAAAGTTGGTGCTCCAGCCTCTACAACAAGAGACAGGTAGCCTGACCACTGCAGGCCCACCAGACATGTAACATCTTCTGGGTAAGTATGTCCTCAGAGAGATCGATACAACTATGTTCTAAGAGAATTCTGAATGCCCAGTCAGAGATTCTTTTAGATGGAATCCCATTCCTTGTCTTTCTGTTCTAGAGATGTGTCTTCCTCCTGACTTGCGTACTTTGGGCCAACAGCTAGAATTGGTTGGTAAAGTAGTAGCAGAGTGCAAACAAGGGGTCTCCCAGTGAGGCAGGTCGGCATCAGAGCTCTACCTGGGACCTCAAAGATACACACAGTCATGGAGATGACTTGGGATGAGGTGATGCTTCATTCGATTGCACATACGGTCACCACACGCTGGAGAAGACTGGACAGTGACTAACAGCTCCCTCATCCCCCACACACAGCCCATCCTGGTCCCCCCTGAAAGAGGCATCCTCTTACATCAGCCTGGGTATGTCGCTGACAGCCACTGTCCCGTCGTGAGTCTCGCTTTCCCCATCCTCCTCCTCTTCCTCACTGCTCTCCGACTCCTCACTGGAAGAGGAGTAATCCGTGACCTTCTTCAGGGGCCGGTTGGTTTCTTCGATCCGGAGTTCTCTTAATTCTTTGGCTAAAGCCGTCAGATCCTATGAAAGAGAAGTTTGCTCAGCACAGCCACTGCAGATCCAACCTAAGTCACATTTCTCAGAAAAGTAACCAGTGCTCTAGCCTAAGCAACAAGAGAAAGAAAAAAGAAAAAAAAAAGAGGAGGGGGGAAGCTCTCTATAGAACTATTACAAACATAGTTACTGCGTGGAACTAAGAAAAAGATGTTTGTAGCGCAGAGAAACTAGAAAAGATGGAATTCATTTGAACTCGGTCCCAAACTAATAGCTCAACCGAGACTGTTTAGTTCTGAATATATATGTGTAGGTGCGTTGTGTGTGTACACATATATACCGGCAACCAGGTCTCATTTCATTTTGGGAAGGTGAAGTTGGTCACCCTCAGAGTTAGGGGGAACATACAAGGACTCAGAATTGCTCGCCAGTATTTTGGCCTTTCCCCTCATCTGATTGCTCCTGCCCTACCACCACCCCCCAAGCCAGCATCAATGACAGAACAGAGCAATTCCCAAGGTCCCAGCTCTGACAATGGCTCCTTTGGGGTGCCTTCATTCCCTGGAGAGCAAAGGCAGGCACTGCAGGGAACGATGGCCCATCCCACAGGTCAGCTCCACGGAGATGTACAGCCACCGAGCCAAGTTAATCAAGAGGAACAGCAAGAATGCAGTTTCTCTTCCACAGTGATGGCCGTTTCATTGTCTTTGAACATTCCAGTCCCCTGGCAGGAACCCTGGGCTAAGAAGATGGAAATAAAGGTGCAAAGGCCCAAAAGGAAGAAATAATTGTCTAGTTTCCCATGAGCATGATGAACCCGCTCGCCTCGGGTGATGTGAGATGATGTGAGGTCCTCGCCAGGCACGGTGCAGGCCGGGGGCTGAATGTCTGACTACCTGGTGTTTGACATGCTTTCCGAGCAATGCAGAGGGAGGCAGTTCTGCAAAAGCATGGCCGCTCCCATTCACATGGGTTACACTGCCCAGGGCACATAGCATGCAGAATGAGGAAGAAGCAGTGGACATCGGTCTTACCATTTCTCCCTATATTAGTGACCCGTGTGGGAATCAGAGCATTCAGTGAGAGACGGGATCAGGGAGAAAGACACTTCATGAAAAACACCAACTCCCATCCTTGTCACATAGCCATATTCTCTCTTTAGTTCTTTCAGTCCAGAAAGGTATTTGGCCAACTTGTCTAAAGCAGGGTGAGAGCACTGCAGGT